>PVKA01002520.1:109579-123776 GCA_004027165.1 Ctenomys sociabilis | reverse complement strand
AAACACTTGCCTTGAATTTCTGTGGATGAAAAGCAGGCTTTCATTGTATGTGCCGTCTTTTTACGTTATTGTCTGCTTTCACAATGGCCTAACATTTTGATGCAATAGTTTATGGTATAATGGGATAGAAATTTCAAGAAATGCAAAACTTAACTAAAAAGAAATCTTCCACTCCTTTCTTCCTGTTTCTTGACTCCAAGCTCTCTACCTTTAGAATATCCAAAGACAAACAAAGGATTAAGTGACTCAGAAATCACAAAGCTCAATGCTGAACTTTTAGAAATACTTCATATACTCCAAGTAAAAGAAGGTTGAAAAAGAATTGTAGGTGGATCTGAAAGACATAATCCTGCTTATTAATAATGTGTGGTTTATAAGAGCTAAGAACAAGTAAGAACAGTAGGAATGCTAATCAAACTAAGCCTGGGCCCATCACTCAGAGGGAAGCATGTCCTGAAATTGTTTGTTTTCTCAATTAACCTAGGGATTTGCCCTGCTCATAAAAACTAAGATATGTGTAATCCTAATCATAAGACAGAGATGGTCTTTAAAAGATATGGTCTCAATTAAACATAAAATTAACAGACAATAATTCACTAGATGAGGATGCTGAGCTGTAGAGAGAGAGATTCAGTTGCGCTGCATTACTTGGTGGCAAATGACTTCAAATCCATTTTTGACCTCAATTTCCAAAGAATATATAAAAAGGGTCATGCTGGGCTGAGGATGTAGCTCAGTGGCAGTGCAATTGCCTGGCATGTGCAAGGCCCTGGCTCAATCTGATGCACTGTACACATCCGAGTGTACCTTGCAAGTGCAGGTACATGTGTGCCTGGGTATGTGTGTGTCAGAAACATGGTGGACATTTTCTAGATTTGGTAAATATAATTCACAGACTCAATATGACAAGTGTATCATTAAGGAGAGAAGTTCAAATAAATTCACACCAGGCCCATCAATGTAAACTTCCTAAGTATAAAAATATAGAAAATAATTTTGAAGTTAGCATATGAAAAAATACCTATAAGAAAAAAATTATAAGAGACTTCTATCAGTAAAACAGAGGCAGGGCTGGTGAGATAGCTCAGCAGATAGAGCAGCTGCTTAGGCAAGCTTGGGCAAGTGCAGGGACCACAGTTTGATCCCCAGCACATGCTGCTCTGGCCCCATCCCCAGGGTGAGCTGAGCAGGCCAGAGTCTGGGCAGGAGTAGTGGTGTACGCCTATAATCTCTGCACTGGGGAGGCTGAAACAGGAGGATCATCACAAGTCTGAGCTGCATAGTGAGACCCTACAACAACCAAATACATTTTCTTCTTATTATTGTTCTTGTTATTAATAATAAAGGCAAAATATAAAGATAGAATCTTTAAATTCTGAAAGAAGTAAATGATCAGTTTTGAGTTTTATGTATAGCTAAAATGGTATAGAGGAATATTGTATAAGAAGAAATATCCTATAGGCAGGGGAAATGAAGACACTGTCAGATGCAGGGAAACTAAGAGCAAATGTGAGCAGACGACCTAACAGAATGGCACAGGGAAGTTGTTTAAAAGGAAATAATAAAGAAGGAACCGTGGAGCATCAGGGAAGAAGAAGAAGAAGAAGAAGAAGAAGAAGAAGAAGAAGAAGAAGAAGAAGAAGAAGAAGAAGAAGAAGCTGTGTGGTGAATAAAATTTTAAAAAATTACAAATTTTTCTCTCTTGAGTTTTCCAAATTACATTTGATGCTTAAAGCAGAAAGGGATTATCTGATGTAGATGACTGCAGAAGACGTAGTCGTAAATGTGGGGCCTAAAGGGGTGTGAAGAGATAAGCTTTCTATTTTTCACTAGTATAATGGTAAAATGGTAGTACTGTGATAAGCTGTCCACATATAATAGAGTATCTGAACAACCTTCAATAACTTTAAGCAAAGGGACACACTTGAAAGCAGTAAAGAAAGCAGAGGATTAAAGAAACCTACAAGTTGCAGGATAAAGAAAATTAAGACATAAAATAAGTGAGACTCAGATAAGTATCAAATGTTTTCCTTAATACATAAAATCTACCAAAGCAAAACAACAAGATGGCAAGACAGGAGGAGGAGACTTTTAGACAAATGGAAGGGAATCAGGGTGAGGTGGATGTGAGGGAGAGTAAGAGAGGAGTTGTTTATGATCGAAATATGGCATATGCATATGTAAAAATGTGACAGTAAAATGGAACATTTTGTTGTATGGGCTTCAGGCCTGGCTTGTGACTGAGACCTCCTGGGGCCTGCCGGATACTCATTTGACACAGAGCCCAGGCCCCACAGTGAGTGAAACTTCCTCCATTAGACGGGCCTGGTGTGGAAACCTGTGGCAGAACGCCCTGCAGAGAGAAGAGGCAAGACCCACCCAGCTGATCCAGGAGCAGAACATCTTGCTGGAGTTGCACAGAGGGATCACCTGCAAGGGCTGCAGCAGGAAGAAGTGGAGTACAGCAGCTGGAGCCAAGCCACACCCACCTGGAGAAGCCTGAACTGGGTAGATCTGGACCTGATGCTAAGGTAATAACTCTACTAAAGCCCTACAACAAAGGCCAGAAGACAGTGCTATACAAAATAACAAAGGGAAGGAGCAAATGCATTCTCAGCCCTCAAGCCCATCAAGAACAAATGAACGCAATAATAGCATAAAGGAAATTGGAAATCACACACTTGAAATAGTGTCTGAAGTTAAGAAACAACTGCAGAAAGGTATAGAGGAAATCAGATCAGAAATAATTTCTGAAGTAAAAAAAGAAATGATAACTATAATGGAAGAGGTACTAAGTGCTTGTAAAGAAGACACTAATAAAAAAATAGAGGATAAAAAATGATGAAATCCTTGAATGAGCAATATAGGAAAGAAATAGAATACATGAAAAAGATTCAAAGTGATATACAGGAAATTAAAACCTCAATCACAAGCTGGCAAAACCATTTGAATGAAAGTGAGAATAGACTTTCATACCTTAAAGATACCATTGCAGCTAGTGAAAAAAGATCTCTTAAAAACAACTAGGATGCAGGAAAAAAATAATGCAACACCTGCAAGATGATGCAAAGGTGAACAATGTAAGACTAATAGGCATCAGTGAGAAAGAAGGAGTCAATACAAATGATGTAAAAAGAATATGGACAGAAATGATAGCAGAAAACTTCCCAAATATGGGGAGACAATCTGACATCCAGGTAACTGAAATATATAGAACTACAAGTAACATCAACCCAATCAAAACCACACCCAGACATATAATAATTAAAAGCTCAGCACAGGAACAGTATATTAAAAGCTGCTACAGAAACAAAACAAATCACATTTAAAGGAAAACCCATCAGAATAATGGCAGATTTCTCTTCACAAACCATTGTCAAGAAGAGCATGGAGCAAAGTGTTATATGTCTTGCAAGAAAACAAATTCCAACCCAGACTAATATACCCTGAAAAATTCTCTTTCAAGTATGATGAAGTGAAATACTTCTATGACAAAGAACAACTAAAGAATTTCATGATGACAAATCCAACCCTACACAGAGGACTAAAAGATACTCTAGAGAGGGATGAAAATGACCAGAACTCCGTGAATGACAATGGAAAGAACCCAACAGATAGTGCACACAAACACAGGAGAAAAAGAGGTATACAAAAGTAGTCTTTCAATTATTCTTTGCCTACGCAGGTGCTTTAATCTGCTGAGCTATGTGGCCAGCCTGAGAGATATCCTAACATTTAGAAACCTAAAAAAGAAAGAAACCACTGAGCAACTCTTTTGTTCAAAAGAAATCTCAAGAAAATTAAAATTAAATGGAATGCAGAAGAAATAAAAAGATATGCGACAGAGGTAAAGAGATATTCATATCACTAAATGCACACATTAGAAAAGAAAAAAGTTTCAATGACCTAAGCTATACCTTAAGAATATAGAAGAAGAAGAGAACAAAAAAAATCAAAAGCAAGTAGATGAAACGATAAAAGTCAGGACTGAAATTGAAAACTTTAAAACAATAGAGAAAAATTAGTGAAGTGAAGAGCTGATTCTTTGAAAGGACCAATAAATTTGACAAATCTCTATCAAAGTTGATAACAAAAACTAAAAACTGCATAACTCACAACTAGGGAATGAAACAGGGATATCACTATAGCCTCCACAAATCTGCAAAGACCAGTAAGGAAATATCAAAGATAACCACACAAACTCAATGTCTTACATGAAAATGACCAACCACAACAAAAGAGCTACAAATTCCTATAACTCAAACTATATGAAACAACTTGACCTGCTCTGTAACTATTAAGGGCACTGAATACAGAAGTGCCCTTCTAAATTAAAACCAGATAGAGAATTCAAAACAAAGCTCTAGACCAGTAATTTATGTGTGTGTGTGTGTGTTTACCAAAATATTAGTGAATAGAATTTAGCAATGCAGAAAACCTTCTGTGTCATGATTAGACAGGGCTTATTCCTCACATAAATGCTGGTTAATATTTTTAAAAATCAATAAAGATACCTTCTCTTGTCTCAGTACTGTTGCTAAATATAGGGCTGGTCATTCCACCCTACATCTACCATAAGTAAAAAAAAAATAGTGAAGCATATGGATCAGAAAGAAAAAAAAATTCCTTACTGCAAAATATGGTTGTTTACATAGAAACCCAGGAAATATATTTAAAACCCCTTTACATACATCTATATCTGTTTTTGGTCAGTTGGTTGGGTGGTCAGTCTGTCTGTTGGTCTACCTCAACAGGAGAAAGAACAGCCTTCTCTACACATGATACCCAAGCTGTTGGATCCCCACATCCAAAGAAATGAGTCTTGATCTAAGTTTCATGCCTTGCGCAGAAAAACTACTCAAAGCAAACTGTGAACTTAAAACTCTTTAAAAATAAAGATCATTGGTATCTAAGATTAGTTATTACATTTGATTCCAAAGCATGATGCATAAAGGGAAAATTTGATAACATAGATTTCATTATAATTAAAAATGTTGTGAAAGAACTGGCTAAGGAGATTTAAAGACAGCCTAAAGAAAATATCCATAGACCATATCTTTCGCAAAGATTCAATGCATAGAATATGCAAAGAACTCTCAAATGACAATGGAAAAGCAGTCCAGTTAGAATACAGGGAAAAAGACTTGAATGAACATTGGATCAAAGATGATGCCCAGTTGGCAAAGAGGACATGAAAGATCATTTACCAACATAAACCACTAGAAAAATATAAAGGAAAACACAATCTCATATCATTGCACATGCTTAAGAAGAGCGAAAATAAAAAAGTGAAAACACCAAATGATGATGAGAATGCTGAGAAACTAGATCACTTATACACTGCCCATGGAAACATAAATTAGTGTAGCTACTCTGCGAAAAAAATGGCATTTTGTCAGTAATGTACACACACACATCATAGACATGTGCTGTGTACTCTTGGGTATTTATTCCATAAAAGTGGAAGCTTATGTTCTTACACAAAGCTAAACATGGCTTTCCTATTAGGATGAAGTGTTCCTAGCATAAAATGTACCATAATAATGGTTTAAAGTGTAGAGCTCAGTACTGTTAAATGTTTTCACATTTTTTAATAAATATCACAACCACTGATGTCTAGAACTTTTCTCATTTTTGCAGACTCAATTTCTGTGCCTATTAGTTGGCATCTATTTCCTCCCCCTCTTCCTAGGTCATGATAATTATCATTCTGCTATGTGTCATTACAGACACAGAATCTGACTTCTGTAGGCAACTCATGTAAGTAGAGTTATATAATATTTTTTGTTTATAAGATTTTATTATTCTTTTAAGGTCTGAGCAATTTTTTAAAGGTATTTTTTATTGAGGAACAAGTAGCAATGAGACAGTTCCAAATCAAATCACTAGGACAGATTCAACAGTTTATACACTGCACATTGTTTTTGTATTGACCTTCTGTTGCACAAGGTGCATAGATGATACTCTATGCACAAATACTATAAGAGCAGATGCCTCTGATCAATGAATTAAAGAGAATGTAGCTGCATGCCTATCTTTTTTTCCAAAGCTGAATTATAGTACAGTTTCAATAACTAACATTTTTTACACTGTTATCTTCCCAGTGGTTATCCAGACCACAAGAAGCAGACAGCATATCCTGTCCAAACACCACTAGTGCATATATTTCTTCTCATAGAACTATGCCAAAGCACTGCATATCTATCCTAACTGTACTGTTTATACAAACACAGAATGGTTCTTCCCTTGCATTCCCCCTCTTTCTTTAGTCCTGTCAAAGATGGGTGTTCCATTGTCATACAATTATTATAGGTGCTTGAATTCAGCAAAACATTCCAACACAGTCCAGTAGTCCACAATAATAGTGGGTTATCCAAAGAAGTTGTAACTTTTGTATCTGATGAGGTCAGTCAAGTTCCCTCAGAGTTTATTCTGTAACCCTGTACCTCACTCTGTACATCCTTTGTCAGTGCTTGACCAGTTTGCTCTCTGTGAAAGCCTGGGGGAAAGTTTTCTCTCCATGTGACTCTCCTCAGGCACATTATAGATCATTGATCACTTTCCTCTTTGGCTCCACAATCTCCTTGTTCAGAAAATTTGGAGCTCAATTGAGTTTCACGATGTTGCAGTACAGGTTCTCCTATGTCCTGAGTCTTCACTGATCTTGAAAGGCTAGGGCCAAAATCTTGGCTGACCTTGCATCCCTGCTATTTCTCCAATTTTTGAACTACAAACTTAGGTTGTTAACCATCCAAAAGAGAAGCTGATTCCCTTCAACATATGCAGTACAATATACCCTAACTATTTGACTGAATTCTTTTTAGTTGTAATTTCATCTTTCTATTTGTATTTCTTATTTTGATTTCTGATACTAGGAAGACTATATGATACATGTGCATCTGGTTTATTTCACTTATGAGTATATGATCAAGTGGCATCCAGTTCAATATAAATGCTTCAAGTTTATCATTTTTTATAGCTGATTAATACTCCATTGTCACTCTATCCTTTTTGCTCTTGCTGCTTTTGCTGTTTTCTACCCCCATGAACTGCTGCTCTCTGCCCTGTGCCCCTCTGCCTTGGAGCCAGCTGAGTATGGACTGAAACCTCACAAACTGTGAGTTAAATAAACCTTTTCTTCCTTAATTCTGGGGTTCAAGTATTTTGTCTTAGCAGTCAGAAAAAAGTAACCAAATCCCTGCAGGTCTTACCCAAATCAGACAGACAGACAGACAGGCAGGCAGACTGACTGCATCCTCCTCCTCCTGGGGAATATTGTGAGCCAAGTGAGGAGCTAGGAATCTTCCTCCAGACCTCCAAGAAGACTTGAGTAATCTCAGTGTCATGCCTTCCCATAGGGCTGTGGACAGGTCTTCACTCCATCTGTGAGGATTGCAACTGGTGATCATGAGGTCAGCACAGCCAGTCCTCCTGGCCAACAAACCAGGTGCTAAGGCCAACAGAAACACAAAAATAACTCAGGGCCAGGGAAATAGCCCAGCAGTCTAAGTGCTTGCCCTGGTAGGCACAAGGACCTGGGTTTGATCCCCAGAACCATAAGCCCTGGCCCCAGAACCCTGTGCCAGTCCAAAACTGGGTGTGGTGGTGCATGCCTGCAATCGCAGGACTGGGGAGGCTGAGATAGTTCGCCTAGATCTGAGCTGTGTAGCAAGATGCTATACTAAATAACTAAATAAATGAAAGATTTAAAAATCTTTAAAAAAGAAACACTGAGGATTTTGAAGCAGATTTACTTATGTCAGTGATCAGGATCATGGGATAAACAAACAGGAAGTACAGAGTCGGAATGGCTTCTCAACTGAGGATTAGGAATGGGCGTCAGCTATGCATCACAGTGACCAGCCATCTCTTTCTTTTTTTTTTTTTTTTTTGGCAGAACCAGGGATTGAACTCAGGCCCTTGTACTTGCCAGGGAAGCACTTATTCCACTGAGCCATCTCCCTGGCCCATTAGTGGGCTTCTAGAGTTTGTGATTATTTATTTATATTTTTGATGATACAGGGTCTTGCTATATAGTTCAGACTTGTAGTCATCCTCCTGTCTCAGCCTTCCAAGTGCTGGGATTACAGGCTGAGATTACAGGAGTTCATGACCATGCCCAGTTGTAGGGCTGGCATGACTTACAGTATGGGTGATCAAACTAGGGACCTTGCGTTTGCCAGGTTAAGCCACTGAGCTTTCTTCCAATCCTAGAGTTTGTGATTAATTCATAATCCAATCAGGATTATGTGTGTGAGTGTTGCTGGGGATTGTGGGTGTGAGTGCTACACTCACCCTGGGGCAGATAGCCTGAAGGCAATATAAGGGAGAGAGGCTTGCTCTCTGCTGCTGCTTTGTTGTTATTGCTGCTGCTCCCTTTCTGCTCTTGCTGTTTTGCTGTTTTCCACTGCCCTGAGTTGCTGCTCTCTGCCATGTTCCACTCTACTTTGGAGCCAGCTGATTATGAACTAAGACCTCCACAAACTGTGAGCTAAATAAATCCTTCCTTCCTTAATTTGGAGTGTCAGGGTACTGCATTTCAGAAGAGCCACAAAAGTAGCCAAAGGGCCGGGCGACCCGCGTGAGATCATTGGAACTCGACGCCCTCCTTGCAGCCGGAGGAGTGCTGTAATCCCAGCACTTGGAAGGCTGAGACAGGAGGATGACTACAAGTCTGAACTATATAGCAAGACCCTGTATCATCAAAAATATAAATAAATAATCACAACTGGCGCGTCGTAACGTCATCATCGTGCGATCATCTTTCTGGAGCCGGGAATCGAAGGTGTTGAGTTTGTCATAATGGCAGGTGAAGAAATTAATGGAGACTATCCTGCAGAAATTCATGAGTACTTGTCAACATTTGAGAATTCCATAGGAGCTGTGGACGAGATGCTGAAGACCATGATGTCTGTTTGAAGAAATGAGTTGCTGCAGAAGTTGGACCCACTTGAGCAGGCTAAAGTGGATTTAGTTTCTGCATACACATTAAACTCAATGTTTTGGGTTTATTTGGCAACTCAAGGAGTCAATCCAAAGGAGCATCCAGTGAAGAAGGAATTGGAAAGAATCAGAGTATACATGAACCGAGTCAAGGAAATAACAGACAAGAAAAAGGCTGGCAAGCTGGATAGAGGCGAAGCCTCAAGATTTGTGAAGAATGCCCTGTGGGAGCCAAAACCTAAACATGCAGCAAGAGTTGTCAGTAAAGGAAAAAGTAAAAATTAACTTTCAGTTTTGATGTACACATATCCAAATAGTACATCATTTTTATTGTTTTCACAACATAGGTAATTATGTGGCAACGCGAGGTGTTTTTTTTTTAACATGAGGTTTAAAATTATTTTCTTTTGAATTAATGTTTAAATTTACATTTTAAAATTGTAGTGCTAAGAATCCCACCCCCAAAAGACTGACTTGCCTTTATTGATTTTCCTGTCGAGCACCATGAAGTTTTTAACATTATGATATAGTTCATATTTATAGTTTACCTTCTCTTTTGGCAAGGCATTTACTTCTTTATATAGTTCATCTTTTTGTTTTCTTGAGATAGGGCTGCACCTATCAGCCTAATTTGGGCTGATCTGGAACTTGTGGGAACCGCAACTTCCCGAGAGCTGGGATTAAGGATTACAGGCGTGCACCACGCCTGGCCTGTATAGGTCGATCTTGCATGTACTATTTTATAATCAATTGTGAAATTTAAGTTAAATGTTCTTTGTAAACATTTTGTACTATTTTAAATGAATAATGACCTTATGAGGTATGCTTTCTATAGACTGAAAATTTAAATACATGTGTTTTTACTGTGTGATACTAAGAATGAAATGGCTTAAATATCTACTTTTTCCTGTGTAGTTAATTCATTGTTGCAGAAATGATTGCTATTTTGGTATTCAAAGTGTGAAATCAGAACTTTAGCATTTTAATTCTTGGTGTATTGACTCAATGTTATATTTAAAATAAAATGTATTCTTACTAAAAAAAAATACTCCATTGTATAGAAATACCACAGTTTTTTCAGACATTCCTCATGTGATGGAGATCTTGGTTATTTCCAAGATTTTGCTATCACAAATTGTGCTGCTATAAACATAGGTTCACATATATTGCTGTGATATGATGTTTTCAGTTCCTCCAGGAAAAATTCCCAGTAGGGGGATAGCCCACTTGAATAGGATTTCCAGTCGTACTCTTTTGAGGAGTCTCCACACTGTTCTCCACAATGGTTGTAACAGTCTACAATCTCACCAGCAGTGGAGAAGTGTTCCCTTTTCCCCAAAACTTCTCCAACATTTGTTGTTGGTTGATTTCTTTGTGATAGCCATTCTTTCTGGAGTGAGATGGTATATCAATGTTGTTTTAATTTGCATTTCACAGATGGCTAGTTACGTAGAGCATTTTTTCATACATTTATTCGCTTCTTTAATTTCATCCTTTAAGAAGTGTGTATTCATCTCAGATGCCTATTTCTGAACTGGGTCTTTAAATTTGGGGGCCCTACTGTATCTTAGTACTTTATATATTCTAGAGAGCAGACCTTTGTCTCAGTGCTTATTAGTTAGGATTTTTTCAAAATTTGTGGGTTGTATTTTCACTTTGTTGACAATTTCTTTTGACTTGCAGAAACTTCTGAAGAAGTATTGATCCCAGTTGTTGATTTTTTCAAGTGCTTCCCGTGTGAATATATGTTTGTTCATGAACTGTTTACCTACCCCTATTTCTTCAAGAGTTCCTCCTGCTTTCTCTTCCAGGAGATTGTTTCTGTTTTAATGTTTAGATCTTTAATCCATTTTGACTTCAACATAGTGCATGGTGAGAGAGCTGGCTCAAGCTTTAGTTTTCTGCATGTAGAAAGCCAGTTTTTCCAGTACCATTTGTTAAAGAGGCTATCTTTCTTCCAGTGAGCTTGTGTAGCCTCTTTGTTGAAGATCAGATGACTGAGTGTGTTCCTAGAGGCCTCTGCATCTTTCAATCTATTCCATTGATCCTCAGGTCTATTTTGTTGCCAATACCATGTTGATTTTATCTCAGTGGCTTTGTAGTATAATTTCAAGTCAGGAATTGTGATGCCTCCTGCCTTGTCTTTGTTGGCTAAGATTGCCTTTGCTATTCTAGGTCTTTGCTGGTTCCGAATAAATTTTAGGAATGATTTCTGTAGGTCTAGGAGGTATGTTGGTGGCAGTGTGATAGGGATTGCATTAAATCTGTAGAACAATTTTGAGAGTGTGGCCATCTTCACGATGTTGGTTCTTCCTATCCAGGAGCAGGGAATATCTTTCAATTTTCTGAAATCATCTACGATCTCTTTTCTTAGGGTACTGTAATTTTCCATGAAAAGATCTTTGATTATCTTTGTTAAGTGAATTCCAAGGTATTTCATTTTCCACGGTGCTATTGTAGAAGTTATTGTTTCTACAGTTTCCCTGTCAGTGTGTATGTTATCTCTGTAGAGGAATGCTATTGACTTTTGAGAACTGACTTTGCATCCTGCCATGCTACTGAAATTGTGTGTTAATTCTGTAGCTTCTTGGTGGAGTGTTTCGAGTCTTCCAAGTAAAGTATCATGCCATCTGCAAATGGCAATATTTAACTTCTTCTTTACCTATTCTTATTCCCTTTATTTCTCCCTCTTTTCTAATGGCTGTTGCTAATGCTTCCAAGACTATATTGAATAGGAGGGGTGATAGAGGACATCCTGGTCTTGTACCCGATTTAACAGTAAAAGATTTCAGTTTTTCCCATTTAGAATTATATTAGCTTTTGGGTTGTCACAGATGGCTTTTGTCAAGATCAGGTAGCATCCATCTATTCCAATTTTCTGTAGGACCTTGAACATGAATGAGTGTTGGACTTTGTCAAAAGCTTTCTCTGCATCAGTTGAGATGATCATGTGATTTTTAGATTTCAATCTATTAATATAGTGTATTATATTTATAGATTCTCAAATTTTGAACCATCCTTGCATTCCTGGGATGAATCCTACCGGTCATGGTGTATGATCTTCTTGATGATTTCCTGTATTCTATTTACTAGGATTTTCTTGAGGATTTTTGCATCTATGTTCATGAGGGAGATTGGCCTGTAGTTCTCTTTTTAGTTGTATCTTTCCCTTGTTTTGGAATCAGTAAAACACTTACCTCTAGAAATGATTTTGGGAGGACTATTTCCTTTTCAATTTCATTGAAGAGTTTGAGGAGTGTAGGGATTATGTCTTCTATAAATTTCTTGCAGAATTCAGCTGTGAATCCATCAGGACCTGGACTTTTCTTTGACGGTAGGCTTTTTATTATATTTCATATTTCTTTGGCTGTTATTGGCTTATTGAGAGTTGGTATATCTTCTTGATGCAGTTTTGGTAATTTTTACCTTTCGAGGAATCTGTCCATTTCTTCTGTGTCTTCTACTCTGTGAGCATAAAGATTCTCAAAGTAGCTACTGATAATCTTCTGAATTTCCACTGGGTCTGTGGTGATTTCACTTTTTTCGTTTCTCATTTCTTGTATTTGAATTTTTTCTTTCCTCTTCTTGATGAGTTTAGCGAGGGGCTTATTGATTTTGTTTAGTCTTTCAAAGAACCAGCTTTTTGATTCATTGATTCTTTGAGCTGTTTTCTTCCTCTCAATTGAATTAATTTCTGCTCTAATCTTTATGATTTCTTCCCATCTTTGTGTTCTGGGTTTGGTTTGCTCTTCCTTTTCTAGATGTTTGAGATGCAACATTAGAGTGTTTATTCCTGTTCTGTTTTCCTTTTTTTTTCTTTTAATTTTTGTTTTATTGAAGTAGAAATATGAATGAGACAGTTTTAAGATACCTTGACAAGATGGATTTGATAAATTAATACATTGCAAACTGTTTTCATAATGTATTGGTATCATAGAAGGTACATACATGATATTATATTTACAGACATCATTATACCGTATGTCTCTTATCATTAAATAAAGTGTAGCTGTTTACATATCTTATTTTTTATACCTGAATTACATCAAACATTCAATAATTAATACTTTCTACCTTGTTATTTTCCTAGTGGTTGTCCATAGCACTAGAATCCGACATAATATCCTGTCCGACCACCAGTAGTGCAAATCTTGCCTCTCATAGGATTATGTAGAAGCACTGTGTTATCTATCCCAACTGTACTGTCTATACACACACATCATGATTCTTCCTTTCTATACCCCTTCCTTTGTCTACACCTGTCGAACATGGGCACTCCATTGTCATTCAACTAACTTAGGTGCTTGAACTTGACACCACAATCCAACACAGTCCAGTGTTCCACAATAATAGTGAGTTATTCAAAGAAGTTGTCGACCATAGCCACTTACAGCTCAGCTTAATATCATGGCCCCGCGATGTATGCTTCATTTTTATACTTTTCTTCTGGATAGTTAAGACCTAGATAGAGCAAGACCTATATACCAACACATGTACCTTTTGTTTCTTATGAGGTCAGTGAAGTCTCCTCAGGGTTTATCTTGTAGTCCTATACCTTATTTTGTAGATCCTTTGTCTGTGTCATCCATGTGGATGAGTCACGACCAATTCTTGACCAGTTTGCTCTCTGTGATAACCTGAAAGAAAGTTTTCTCTCCATGTGACTCTCCCCAGGCACACTATAGAACTTTGATCTTTTTTCTCTTTGGCTCCATAATCTCCTTGTTCAGAAAATTTGGAGCTCAACTGAGTTTCATGATGTTGCAGTACAGGTTCTCCTATGTCCTGAGTCTTCGCTGACCTTGAAAGGCTAGGGCCAAAATGTTGGCTGGCCTTGTGGCTCTTCTATTTCGCCAACTCTGATTTGTGAACTTAGGTTGTTAAAAACCATCCAGAAGAAAAGCTGATCAGTATCCTGCAGCATATACTATGCACTTTGCCTTATCTAACTCAATTGATTTTAGTTGTTGTTGTACGCTTCCTTTTGTATTTCTGCTTTTCGCTTGTTATACTAGGGAGACTATAAGATATTTACGCATGTGTGTCTGGTTTATGTCACTTATGAGTATATGTTCAAGTGGCATCCACTTCAGTATAAATGCTTCAAACTTATCATTCTTAATAGCTGAGTAATACTCCATTATATAGAAATACCACATCTTTTTCAACCATTCCTCATGTGATGGACATCTTGGTTGTTTCCAAGATTTTGCTATCACACATTGCACTGCTATAAACATAGGTACACATATAT
>PVKA01002520.1:88449-109479 GCA_004027165.1 Ctenomys sociabilis | reverse complement strand
GGCAAATTCCTAGTAGGGGGATAGTTGACTTCAAGGGGATTTCTAGTCCTACTCTTTTGAGGAGTCTCCACACTGACCTCCACAATGGTTGTACCAATCTACATTCCCACCAGCAGTGTAGAAGTGTTCCCTTTTCTGCACAACCTCTCCAACATTTGTTGTTAGTTGATTTCCTTATGATGGCCATTCTTTCTGGAGTGAGATGGTATCTCAGTGTTGTTTTTATTTGCATTTCATGAATGGCTAGCAATGTGGAGCATTTTTTCATACATTTATTCGCTTCTTTAATTTCATCCTTTAAGAAGTGTGTATTCATCTCAGATGCCAATTTCTGAATTGGGTCTTTAAATTTGAGGGCCCTGTTATATCTTAGTTCTTTATATATTCTAGACAACAGACCTCTGTCTGATTGCCTATTAGTTAGGATTTTTTCAAAATTTGTGGATTGTCTTTTCACTCTGTTGACAATTTCTTTTGACATGCAGAAGCTCCTTAAGAAGAGTTGATCCCAGTTGTTGATTCTTTCAAGTGCTTCCCATGCGAATATATGTTTGTTCATGAACTCTTTACCTACCCGTATGTCTTCAAGAGTTCCTCCTCCTTTCTCTTCCAGGAGATTGAGTGTTTCTGTTTTAATGTTTAGATCTTTAATCCATTTTGACTTTAACTTAGTGCATGGTGATAGAGCTGGCTCAAGCTTTAGTTTTTAATATGTAGAAAGCCATGTTTTTCAGCACCATTTGTTAAAGAGGCTATCTTTCTTCCAATGAGCTTGTTTAGCCCCTTTGTCAAAGATCAGATGGCTGAGTGTGATTGTAGATGCCTCTGCATCTTCTAATCTATTCCACTGATCCTCAGGTCTATGTTGTCGTCAATACCATGTTGATTTTATCACAGTGGCTTTGTAGTATAATTTCAAGTCAGGAATTGTGATGCCTCCTGCCTTGTCTTTGTTGGCCAAGATTGCCTTTGCTATTCTAGGTCGTTTGTGGTTCCAAATAAATTTTAGGATTGATTTGTCTATGTCTGGGAGGTATGTTGGTGGCAGTTTGATAGGGACTGCATTAAATCTGTACAGCAATTTTGGGAATATGGCCATCTTCACGATGTTGGTTCTTCCTATCCAGGAGCATGGAATATCTTTCCATTTTCTGAAATCCTCTATAATCTCTTTTCTTAGGGTGTTGTAATTTTCCATGAAAAGATCTTTGACTTCCTTGGTTAAGTGAATCCCAAGGAATCTGTTCTGTTTTCCTAATGTGTGAGTTCATAGCTATGATTTTGCCTCCGCTTTCATCATATCCCAGTAATTCCAGTAAGCTGTGCTTCAATTTTCATTGAATTATAGATATTGTTGAATTTCTTTTTTAATTTCTTCTGTGACCCATTGATTGCTGAGTAGGGTGTTGTTTAATTTTCATGTATTTTGCAGGTTTTTTTGGTTTCACTTTTTGTTTATTTCCAGTTTCATTGCTCAGTTGTTGAATAGTATGCATGGCATAATTTCTGTTTTCTTGCACATAGTTAAGCATGACCTATCGACTAGTATGTGGTCTATTTTAGAAAATGACCTGTGTGAAGCTGAAAAAAAATGTGTATTGAACTGTGTTTGGGTTGAACACTGTGTATGTCCAAGGTATCCTGGATATTATCCTAGATCAGATTAACTGCCTTAGCAGAGTAGTGTTGTAGAATAGATAGGCCTAAAGAATGTCTCTTCCTAAAAGCAACTTAGGAAAAAACTCTGTAGTAAGAGAATCTTGGGGACTTGGCTAGGGCCCATCCTAGGATTGCTAACTAATGCTACTGCTTCTAGTTTGGCCTTGTCTCAGAAGATCACATGTAACATACCCAGACAGGACCTTTCAGGAAAACTGAAAGAGGGGGAAAATGTAGCAGAAAAATGCCCCCCAGTCAGTCTGTTAGTTACCCAAGTAACAGTTTCTGTTACTGCTGTCTCCTAGAAATGTCTGGTCACTGTGGCGCCTATCATCAAAGCCAATCAAAGATAGCCAAGTGCTCTGCCTCCGTACTTCCCCTTTCTAACCAACCCCATAAACATCTCCCTCCCTGAGGCTTTTGGGCCTGACTTTTTGAGGAACAATTGATTCCTAGTCAGTGACAGTCCAATGTTAAATACATTTTCCTGTGATTCCTGGGCACCATTTTGGCATTTCCCCTTGCCATTGCAGTTCCCATGAGATCTAGTTTCTCCACATATGCTATGCTTTGAATGCGGCTTAAATGCATCCCCAAGGGTTCATATGTTGGAAGCTTGGTCCTCAGTATAGCACAGTTGGGAGCGGTCCAGTGAAGCCTACTTGGTGGTAGTTAGGTTGTTGGGACGGTGCCCCTGGAAGGCATTCATGTACCTCCTGTCATAACTCATGGAAATACATTCTTATAAAAACTGCAGAACTGTTCTTTCTTCACTCCCTGATTTCTTGTCTCTGTAGTATGATTAGTAGATAAAATCAATTACACATACAATAAAGACATTCACTGTGGTGTAATGGGCTTGGGGGCCCTTACAGGACCTGGCATCACACTCCCCAGATATGCAGCTAACAAAATGATACATTCAGTATATCTTTCTGTATACATTACTTAAACTTAAGTGTTTCATTATAGTGATGGAAAACTAGCAACACTCTGTATGTGTGTGTGTGTGCATGTGAATGTGTGTGTGCCTGCATGTAATAGCCTTCTAATGCGTGTGAGTCAGTGGTTCTGGTTAGCTTTTCATGGGATTATTGACCATGGGTATATCTTCTTTGGAGGAATAGCTGTTCAAGTCCTTTGCTCTTTTAAATCATGTTGCTTATTTCTTGTAAACTAAAGGTCTTTATATGTTCTGAATATTAACTCTTTATCAGTTGTAGACTCTGCAAATATTTTCTCCAATTTTATAAGGTCTTTGGACACTACTGATTATGGTCTTTGAGACAGAAAGATTTTTAATTTTTATGTAGAAAAGTTTATATTTTCTTACCTCTCTTTTGCTCAACAAATCATGGGAAAATCTAATATTATGAAGATTTTCTCAGTTTCTTCTAAGACTTTTGTAGATTTGGCTCTCATGTTTAGAGTTTTGTTGATATATTTAAGTTATTTAATGTGCTTTTAAGATTGGACTTAATTCTTTTGCATATAGGTATCTAATTTTCAACATTTTTTGGGAAAATGTTTCTTTCTTCAGTGAATGATCTTGTCATATTTGTCAAAAATTATCAATTATATACAGTATGATTGATTTCTGGTCTCTATTCTTTTTCCATTGATCTGGACTTGTGCCGATATAGTATGTTTTTATTCCTATAGTTGTGTAGTAGGTTTTAAAATTAGATGTCCAATCTAACTTTGTAATTTTTTTTCAAGATTTTTTTGGTTGGTTGTTTAAGTTCTCTCAAGATTCCAAGTGTTTTTTAAGATGGATGCTTGTAGGAGCATGCCGGCTAGCTCAGTTTTTTATGTGCTTGCCTTGGGAAAACCCAGTCAGGCTTGTGGGACCGCAGTTTGATCCCCAGATCCACAGGCTACACCATACCTGCCATTAAGGAGCTTGTGCCCACAAAAAAAAGATGGATGCTTGTAGTTTAGTTTAGCAAAAATTCTGATGTTGTAATGTGAATTGTGCTGAGACTGCAGTCTGTAGATGACTTTGAGTAGTAATGACGTTTTAAGAGCATTAAATTTTCAAATTCATGAGCGTGAGCTATCTTTCCATTTGGCTTTTCTTTCTTTCAGCAAAGGTATATGGATTTAATAGCGGTTTGATTTATAATAGTAAAAACCTGTAATGGGTTCAAGTGTAGTCAATGGATTAATTATTAAATAGACCATGTGTTCTTTGTATGAAAACCCTGAGACCACACACAAAAAGAGAAGTAGATCCTTATAGCGATTCTCCTATCTCAGCCTCCCCAGCATGGTGAATAAAGGTGCATACTATCATGCCTGGTTCGGGGTTTGGCACAGCATGCAGTACTGGGCATCAAACTTGGGACCTTGCACTTGCCAGGCAGGCTTTTATCCTGCTGAGCTACCTGCCCAGTCCTGCCTATTTATCTGGGAAACTGTGTGGGGAAAATTGACCAGCTTTATTTAGGAGCAATTGTGTTGTTTGTGACTCCGCATGGCTGCAGTCCTGTCAAGCTTAATTCATACACCTTGGTATACATCCCATGAAATGTTACTCAGCAACAAAGGGAAATGAACACAAAGGCCCTGTTAAATCCCCAGAGAATTATGTTAATAAAAGCAAATCCTCAATATTATATATCAGTTCCACTTATATAACGTTGAGATGCCAAAAAATTATAGACATGAGAGAGAGAGATTAGTGGTTGTCAAGGATCAAGCTGGGCATGAGAGTAGGAAGCCAGTGAATTTGGAGACGTGATCTAAACAGGCAGCATCCTGCAGGGCTGAAAATGTTCAATGTCTTGAAGGTGCCAGAGCCAGTGTCCTAGTTCTGCTGTACTTCAGTTTGCAAGACGTTACCTCTGAGGACACCCAGTAAAAGATGCATGGGATCTGTGTTATCTCTTATGACTCTATGTGAACCTATAATTATTTCCAGATAAAAAGTATAGGAAGAAGGAGAAGGCACAAAATGCAATATCTTTTGGAAAACTTTCTGCAAAATATTGTTAATAGTAAAAGGGAATTTAATGCTATTAGGGAAATGGGGAGCTATTGTGATTTGTGTCTCAGGTTCTCTTGAAAACCAAGGGTTTTTATTTTGATTCACCTTAATGATCCCCAGAACAAAGTATTTTGCAGCAGGCAACAGCTTTTGATGGCTTAAGAACACTGTTGCTATTAGAAACTAATTGTCACCAAAGATAATAAGGAGAATCTGTCCAGTAACAAGTTTCAGATCTTCTCTGAGTCAGAGCACTATGAATTCCAGCCTGAGTAAGTGATCCAAGTCAACTCAAGCAGGCTGATACCTTGCTGACACTCACAGGGCAGCCTGTAACCTGAGAGTGTTTTCTTTCAAGTACTGTCCTAGGCGTCTTCACTCATCCATTCCTGGCCCTCTTCACAACTAGATGATCTAAGCAAACCAGTTTCTCAGATCTCTATTGGATGTGCTGTTAAGAATTCCAATTTTAAGATTAATAATAGCTACTGTGCATGAGCTTCTGTTTTCACACCAGGTATTTTTAACCATTAACTTATTAGTCCTCATCATGATTTCTTAAAGATTATCTTATTGTCATGGTAAATTGGAAAACTGAGTGTCAGGAGGGACAATGTAAGTTACCCAAAAAATACTCATCTAGAGAATGAGAGATCTTGGAAGTGGGTGATCAGTTGTCCCAGTTTGCCCACGAGCAACAGATGTCTTAGTATGTGGAACTAAATCTGAAGACTAGTTGGGCAAAATGGGATGAGTCAGCCACCATTCATGGAAGCCCGACCTTAAATTCCTGAGCCTTAATATCCTCTCAGTTTTTAGAGACCCATGAGAATTGCAGCTATTAAAGTAAGCAAGACAAGCTGTGTTTATTTAAGGGGGAGTGGGAATAAAGGTGTTACCTGGAGAAACAGGAGAAAGTGGTAAGCAAGATAAATATATATTTATATTCTATCTTGTTTTGTTTCAAAAATAATTGGTGAGTAGAAAGAAAAGCAGGCAAACAATTAGACTTGAAGTTTATTAAAATGAGGGAGATAAGAATGGAATTTATATATATATATGTCAAATGGTTTATAGAAGCTTTAGTAAATAGTATATGCTTTTCCAAAAACAAATGCTAATAAATAACATCTGGGAGAATGGTTTACAGAAGAATTTGAGATCAAGAGAAGCAGAACATTAATCGAAAGATTGGCAGCGTTAATGACCTTGCACACAAGAGAGCTTGCTTTCTCAGAATTGCAGTTTGCACAGATTTAACCTCTTTTCTCTCTGTAACCTGCCTTTTCAATAAAAGTTATTTTGCTGAAAAGGTGTGATGCGTTCCTCAGGGATCACAGCAGCACATCAGGCAAGATGCAAAGCTGCCAACAGCTTGGAGGATGCCAAGCCCAGTGACCAGTGGAGCAGAGTTGGGTAGCAGATCCTGCGTTACCATGGCAACTGGTGGGCAGCTCCAAATGGAGAAGGACTCAATTTCTGAGGACTGAGACCTGAGGGAGACTTTGACCCTGCCTTTCTCCAGAGCTCTTTGGCTTTGGAAGTGTTCAGGGCAGAAGAGGAAATAAAAAGGGTCTATTACAGTGCTTGTTTCCCCTACCTCCCTCACTGATTTTGTGCTGTGGATCAAAGAGAAAATGGGCTTAAAAAAACAAACAAACAAAAAACGTTCATCAGGAAACATCCCACCAGCTGTGAATGCATGAGTTGCCTTTTCTCCAGGAGACTTAATATCCCTCTTCCCAGTTACAACCTTTCTTTTTCCTTTGCCTTCCAAATGGTGTCAGTGAAGGCCAAGCAGTCCTGCAAAAGGAGGGCTCTGGTAGGCAGGGGAGAGGTTCTGCCTTTCTGGTTCCTGTTTCTCTAGTTCTCTTGCTCCACCCAGAAGGAAAGTTCTCTGCAGTCCCATGCTTACAGGAGCCCAGGCTGGGTGTTCTGCTGAGGGACTGTGATTGTGAGAAAGAAAATGCTAGCACGCAACTTTCCAGTTGTTCTCCCCAGCTGCCCCATTGTGTGTTGGATTAATTTTTACTAGGAAAGCACTAATTATTTTGTGAATAGCACAATTATATTGCATTCTGCTTTTTATGTCAAAAGCCTTAATTTTAAAAACATGTAAACCGTTAAAATATTTCTTTATATTTTCACCCACTTAGCGTTTCTTTGTTTTTCAATATATTCTGAACATCAAAAAATAGCAAGTGCACACAAAAGCCCTGGAATCTGCATGCTGTGCTCCAAAGAACACAGGCTTCATGAGCTGGCAGGTTCGGCTAACTTGGCTGTTGCTTCTACAGCAGGGTTCTCCAAAAGCATCCAGTAGGCTGTGAAGAGAAAATATGAAAACCTTTTTCACCTCACCCTATAAAAGCCTAATCTCTGAATTTGTATTACAGTGTGCATTATACGCAAATGCAACAGTCTATGTGCAAACATACAGGTACATGTAATTTTCAACTTCATAAATATTTATGGAAATTCTACCTTATAATTTTTAACAGCTTTAGTTCACGTACCATACAATTCATCCATGTAAACTACACAATTGGACAACTTTTAGCATGTAAGTTCACAGAATTGTCCATTCATTCACCTATCACCAAAATGATTTAACCAGTATAACATTTAATCATGAAAACATTTCACCACCTGAAAAGAAAATCCCACACTCCTTACCTTTGCCTTCCCCACCCCTGCTGCCAAGCTACTGGCTAATATTCTTCTACTTTTTGTTTCTAGAGATTTGCCTAGCCTGGATGTTTCATATAAATAAAATCAGACTAATGTGGCCCTTTATATCTGTCTTCTTTCACTTAGCATAATGTTTTGAAGGATCTTGTACATTATAGCATGAATCTGTACTTGCTTTTATGGCTGAATTGTCTCCCACTTGGATTCCACACCACTACATTTTATTCATCCATTCATCATTAGTCCTATGGGCAAGTAACTAAATCTCATTATATAGGCCCCTGGTCTATATAATTAAATCTCATATGCACTGAACTTCAAAGATGGTATTCAAAGTGTTTGACAAACAAGGCACTGACAAGAATAAATGTGGTAAGCACTGGAGATGGCTTCTAGAAGCACCACTCAGTATGCAGTACATTGTTCCTGGTCTGAGAACATAAGGAAGAGGGACTTAGAGAAGAAGCTCTCTTGGAAATACTTCAGTAGTTTAACAACTGGTGGGGCCATATGTGTGCACACAAGCTAGACTCCCTCTTTGGGATCTACTCTTTTAGATGAGCTGTGAGGGTTAAGAAAGGTCAGACACATGGAAGGGCCTACTGGGTCTCGACTAAAAACATGGATACCTTGCTGTGGATGGCAAGCATGGCTCTCAGGCTAGAGTCCCACTCCTCATTCTTTTCTGGTAGCCCTGTTCCCATAGCTGAGAAGTGCCCTCCCAGAAAGTCTCTCTCTAGAAGTCTCAGTGGTGGTGCATCTACAGAGACTAAAGGGTCCACACATAGCAGGTATAAAGAGTCCATTGAAGCATCAAAAGGAAATCTCTTCTGCGCGGTCCCATGGCACCTTCCCTGGGAAAGGAGGAAGACAAATCTTGCTGTGAGCTGCTGGAAGACAGGAAGGAAAAAGCATTCAAGCAAAATCAAATCCTTTCAGTTTTCTTTTTTTGCTCCATCTGGCCTTTATACCCAGAGGACTCCCCAGTGCAGCCTCTGGCCTACTGTTCCCTTCTCATTTTTTGCTGTAAAGTCACAAAATCCATGAGGGGACCAGGAGCTCGTGAAGGAGAGTGACTTGAACGAGGTCATACTGAGGGAGCAGGTGGAGAGCTGAGCTGAGAGTGGCAGAATAAAAATAAATAATTACACATTTTTACACAGAAATTTACAAATGGCGCATGCCTATAATCCCAGCACTCGGGAGGCTGAGACAGGAGGATTGTTGTGAGCTCGAGGCCAGCCTGAACAGCATAATGAGACCCTGTCTCAAAAAGACAAAAAAAAAAAAAAAAAAAAAAAAAAAAAAAAAAAAAAAAACAATACACAACATTGTAGCAAGACAGACCTATGACATTTTTTTTTCTTGTCTCTTGTTTTCTTTTACTACCTTTCTTTTTTAAACAGACATTTACTTGAGAGAGAATATAGTACTGACTGATACATTAGAAGCAGTATGCATTTAGAAGACCCGAATGACAGGCATTCCAAGTATGGCCCTAGTATTCCACATTTCTGTCTTCAGTACAGTTGCTTAATTCACAGATATCAGCATATATAGTTAGTCAGGGTGAGAATCCCACCAAGTAACTGCTAGTTTCATCAGCCTACTGATAGTTCTCAGGATCATTGCCTTACCTGTCTTGTGCATATAAATGTATGGCTTTGGCCCTGTCACGTTTCCTAGTTTTTCTCCTTGCCCTCTCTTCATTGTCTAATCCTTAAGTTCTTGCTTTCCATTTAATTGTGTTCTACCTTTCAATTTTTATTTCTTCTTTTGAGTTCTTACACTAGGGAAACTATATGATATTCACACATGTGGGTCTGGTTTACTTCACTTATGAGTAAATCTTCAAGTTGCATCCACTTCCATATGAAGGCTTTGAGTTTATCATTTTTTTTTTGGCAGAACTGGGGTTGAACTCAGGCCCTTGCCAGGCTAGCACTTATTCCATTGAGCTATCTCCTCATCCCCAAGTGTATGATTCTTTATAGCTGAGTATCTGATATACAAAATAGGATAGATATACAGCTACTTTCTCTTAGTTCAATGAGAAGAAAGATTTGTACTAATAGCGTTTGGACAGGGTATCATGTCTGCATCTTGTGCTATGAATGACTACTGCAAAGACAACAATATGCAATGTATTAATTGTAACTCTCCTACCAACCTGCTTTAAAACTGTCTCATTGCTATTTCTTTCTCAATGAAATTAATACAAAAATTCTAAGATATTTTCAATTAAGTATTAAGGAAAATGAAACATGTAAAAATATGTGAATTGACTATCAAATCATCTTTAGAGGGGAACTTATCTTAAATACAAAGATTATAATAGAAAAGAAGTTAAAAGTGAAAACTCAAATCATTTCTCTTAAGATTTAGAAAAGGCACTAGAAATAAAAGCTCAGCAGAATAAAAGGAATGAAATAATAAACAGCAAAATCAATAAAAAACTTTTTTGGAAATTCTGAAAAGAGAGAGGGAGCGAGCTAGCAGGCTCCCGTGCGCTGGCTGGGGCTGCTTTTCGTGTGCCAGCACTGTGCTAGCTGCTGTGACTGTTTGGCCCACTGTGGCGGGTGTCACCACTCCCCTCCAGCCAGCAGTAGCGCCTTGTCCTTGTGCTCACCCAGTGTCACCCAGAGTGTGGGTTCCCACACCCAGGCTCTTGCTGGCCTCATCGCAACCATGTATATTTAAAGAGTTTTCATCACAGTAGAACTTGGCCACTGGAGGATCTGGCTGGAGCCAAATACCAGTTACAAAGTTAGCAAATCATACTTAGGAGAACAAGTGGACAGGGTGTAGTCTGAAGATGAGAACAGGGAGGGGGTAGACTGGTAACCTGTGTGGAGGTGTTTGATGGCAAAGCTGGCTGTGCATGGAGAAGAGGGCAGCTGCAGGCGGCCCCAAGACAGTGGAACAGAGGAACACAGCAGGGCCAGGGGGTGGTACCAGCACAGGTGTGACCATGACAGTGCTGCTAGGTGAAGGCCTAGGGGTGGCACGGGTAGATAGGACCTATTTGAAAGAAGGACCAAACTTCTGGGCAGTGTGTTCCTGAACACTTGGTCAGGAATTAGAAGGTGCACAGCACGAAGCCTGTGGAATGGCAGAGATCACAAGGGCAGCTGGTCAGGGCATAAATCTTTTCATTCTTTTCCTCCTACCTTTGTCTTTAATTACAGCTGGGGAGAGAATCCAGCACCTCTGGGACTCATCCAGGACTTCAGGATGATGAGGGCCTTTGGGCTGTGGTTAACTCGGTTTGGGTTGCTATAGACTGGCTTAGAAACAACAAACATTAATTTATCGCAGATCTGAATGAATTTAGTAAGTCTGAGATCAAAGGCTAGGAGATTTAGTGTTGGGTGAGCACCTCCTACCCAGTACACGGGTGGCACTTTCTTATTGTATCCTTACAAAGCTAGAGGATCAAGGCAGTGCTCTGAAGCCACTTTAATAAGGGCACTAACTCCATGGGCGAAGGCTCCACCCTCATGACCCAGTCTTTCCCCCAAAGCTCAACCTCCTAATACCATCAGATTAGTGAATAAATTTCAACATTCAAATTTGAGAGAGAGACATAAATGTTTAGTTTGTGGCAGTAACAGAATAGCCCAGCTGAAGCTGGCTTAACCAGTAAGGAAAGATATCACCTCTCATGAGTGCACAGAAAGTGGACAGGCAGGGCAGGACCTGGGTGTGGAAGGGTGACGTGTTCAGGGACACCATCAAGGCCCTGGACTCTTCCACCTGTCCCGATGGTGTCTTAGGCTCTGCCTTCACCCTAAGGCATCTAAGAGTAGCTAGGGGTGAAGTATCTGTATTGACAGGAGAGACAGAAATCCAACTTTTCCAGTTGGGCTTCCATAGAAACCCCAGCCTTTTCTCTCACATGGGATAAATCAGGTCATACATACCTGTCCTTAGGCCATGGTCAGTCATCACCTGGGAAACTACATAATATGAGCTAACTGCTTCCTCTTAGTGGAACTTTGGGAATTAGCTGCCCACTGCACATTTGATGATAAGGGCAAGCCTGTTACATGCAGGACTTGCCTGGGTAGGGAACAGGCCTGGGGTTACCTGAAAATACGAGCATTCAGAATCCAAATTCTGCCATTGTTCTCATATCATGTATGCCATACTCTCAACCCTTTGTTACATACATAACACCTTCACATTCTTTGTGTGTGTGTGTGTATCAACATACTACCTGTGGCTCTCCTCACTATTTTTCTTTCAAGAGGCTCACTGAACTCTGCTTAAAAGTGAAACTTTAGCATCATTTGAAATAGGAAATCTATTATTTGCTGCCAAAATTTTCAGATAGCTGTCAGACTCAATACAAAAAATAATATTCAGACATCTTACATAGATGCTGTTGCCTGCCAAGGTACTGATAATAAGACAGCTTCTTAGAAGGAATGGTTAGCGAGTGTGGTTAGCATGTTAGCCATGCACCAGCACTGCAGACCGATTCTTTTTCTCCTTCTCTCCCTCCGCTTGGCCCCTCTGGTGGTGCTCCAGGTAGGCTCAGTACCTCCTCTATGCCAGGCAAGTGCTCCGCCACTGAGCTGCTTCCCCAGCTCTGGAGACTTTGTCTACAAACCAAGTGAGAGAATTAAAAGAAATTACAAAGTAGAATAGTGCCCTCGCTATAGGATTCAATGACATTTCATGTCTATGTGCAACATATTCAGTGACCAATCATTAAATGACCAACTTTATTTCTTTGTTCTGTCTGGGCAGTGCCAGACCTAACCATAGCTTGAGCACCATTTATGACCTGTGCCCTCTTCTGCATGCTGTTTTCCTTCTGCTTCTGTACTTCCTCTGTGGTGCTAAGGCCCGGAGGACAGCTGGATGTACTGAGCTTGTTTGTTAGAGGGGACCCATTTATCAGTAATCCAGCTATGCACAGTATGCACGGTGCCCTGACTCTGAGAGCAGAGGAGCCAGCATGTTCACCCGCAGTCTAGGCAAAGAAAGAAGAGGCTTGCAGGAAGAGCTCATGGCTGCAGGAAACCCAATAAGCTTCAAAGTATCATCAGAGTGACCAGGGTCTGAGCACACAGCTGTGTTCTGTTTGGGAGAAACTGCTTCCTTGTGTGCTTAGGATGCTCGCGCTTTGCTGGAAGTGTATTATTCTTCTGTCAGTGGTCTTATTATTGAATGGTGAGAAAAACACTAAAGAGCAGCAGATTGCCAGCCAAGGAAGAGTCACTGGGGAAGGGGAGAACAAACCCAGCCTGTGGGTGTACAGGACCTGGCTGATCGTGAGGTGGAGAAAGAATGACTTCAAAGCTGTCTGAGGGAAGGACAAAGGCAGGGCAGGAGGCAGATGTGGATCCACCGTGGCGAGCGGGCCTGATACGACCTGTGGCTCAGGAACTGGGATTATGCCACGTAAGTTGGTTGGTGGGTTGGGTGGTTGGTGGGCTTTAAACTGGGCTCCACAGTGCAAGAAGACTGTTAAGCAGTCAGTTGGGCAGAGGTGGACACAGGAGAATCAGGGGTAGGTGAGAGTCAGCGTGAGCAGGGGCAGGGAGGCCAGGTTTTAGTCATCTCTCCCTCTTTTTCCTTCTCTCAGAGGCCCTGCCTATGGAAGACTTGGGTGTGGCCTGCTAGGACAACTTCTTTCACAGAGGAATTTGCCACCAATGTCCTTGTGCTTAGGAAAGGTGGCCTCAGCCCTAGGGGAGTCTTTGCTCACATAATTTGTTTTCCTGGGCTCAGAAGGGAGGCATATGAGCTATCAGGGAAGGTGTGCTGAAAGGCTGGGAAAGCAGCCTTTCTCCCCAGCTGCCATTTCTCCCCCATGACATAAAAAGTAGAGGTGTAGGAGGCCTTTCCTCCCTGCGTCCCTCCCTGCGAAGCTGGTTCTGTAGAGGGTGCTCTACTTGCAGGTGTTGCAGTTGTTTTTGGACCGAACCCTGTAGCAGAGTGATGAAGAGAAATCGAGGTAGAGGTCCTTGATGAAGGGTTGAGGGCTCAGACCTAAATCTCTAACTTGTGATTTCTCCATAGAGGAGGTGACACTACACATAAGCCACTTTCAGGTGGTTCAGGCCACCACGCATCCTAAGTCCTCCTACCAGCCCACTGGCCCTTATACTAATATTATGACGTGTGATCTAAAATTACAAGAGAAAGCAGGTAGAAATCTCAAAGACATAGGAGCAGCCAGAGAGTTCATGAACAAAAACCAGACTACACAGGAAGTATGTCAAAGAATCAACAACTGGGGTCTCATCTTATTAAAAGGTTTTTGCATGTCAAAAGGAATCACCAACAGAATGAAAAGAAAATTCATGAATTGGGAAAAAAGTTTAGCCAACTGCCCTTCAGACAACGCATTTCTATCTAGAATACATAAAGCATTAAATAAACAGCCCCCCCCATCAGAGACCTAATCCATAAATGGGCACCTTAGATGAATACACACTTCTCAGATGAAGAAATACAAATGGCAAATCTATGAAACAATGTTCAACATACGTCAGTCATTTGAGAAGTGCAAATTAAAACAATGCTGAGATTTCATTTCACTCCAGAAAGAATGGCTGTCATCAAGAAGTCCATCAAGAACAGATGCTGGAGGGGCTGTGGGCAAATAGGAACAATTTTCCACTGGTGGTGGAAGTGTAGACTGGTACAACCTCTGTGGAAATCAATGTGGAGATTCCTCAGAAAGCTAGGATTAAAGTAATGGAGACAAGAGGAGTTTTGTGACAGGGGTTAAAGAGTGTTGTCAGTGTATATGAGTGATTAACTAGTACGGGATTTTATTTTTAGGTGAGGAAAATATTTTTTTAATTAGAGATCGATGATGATTGTGAAACATTGTGAATACACTAAAAGTAACTGAATCATGCACTCGAAAATGGCTTGTGGCCAGGGAGATAGCTCGGCGGGCTAAATATCCGCCTGGCAAATGTAAGGAACCGGGCACGATCCCCACTACAGCAGCATGCAGTGAGTGCTCCTGAATCCCAGGCACCCTGCGCAGGCCACTGAAACCGGACACGGTGGGGCACACCTGTAATCTCAGCACTGGGAGGCTAGGATAGGAGGATCGCTATGAGTCCTTACAGTGTTGTGAGACCCTGTGCCACATAAATAAATAAATAAATAAATAAATAAATAAATAAATAAATGTTTTTAAAAATTAAAAAAGAAAATGGCTTGAAAGGGTATCTTCATGGTATGCGAATGTGTATGTCTATAAAAAGCATGATGCACAGATTTTTACAAATAAGTCATTTAAAGAAGAAAAAGAACAATAATAGCTAATAGACCTGTCATAAAAGTAAGAGAAATTCATTGCTTTCTTTAAACCTAAAACAAAAAGCTAGGATTGGGGGCCGCATTCAACCCAGCTGTTTCCCTCCTGGGTATTTTTCCAGAAGAACTGAAAACATCGCACCACAGCATTATATATACATCCATTTTATGGCAGCATAGTTTGTAATAGCTAAATCTTGAAGATCGCCCAGATGTTTATCAACTGGGAGATGGATAAAAACGATGTGGTATTTTTGTACAATGGAGTAGTACCCAGCTATAAAGAAAGATAAACTTGAGGCTTTCATAGGTAAATGGATGCAACTAGAGACCATAATCATAAGTGAGATAAATCAGACTCACATGTGTAAACACTATTTTGTCTCCCTAGTGTAAGAAACTGAAAGAGTAAATAAGACCCAAAAGGCACAATAGGTATTGTGAAAGAGAAAGATAAGGTACTGCTAAAAAGGAAAGAACAACTGCAATTGGTTAAAGAGAAAAGAAGGAAGGGGATAAAAGGATATATATACACACAAGATAGCTGAAATAATTGTACTACTAATTTCTATTTCTATTTGAAAGGAAGAGTTAGTGCTTATATTGTGTGATCACTTTTACATGCCTGGGGGCCAGAGAGATGGCTCAGAGGAATAAGTTCTTCCCTGGCAAGCACAAAGGCTTGAGTTCAATCCCTGGTTCCACCAAAAAAAAAAAAATTTACATGCCTGCATCTGGTAATCTGAGCAACTGTTTTGAAGATAACAACATGTAACATTAACAACCATTGTTAATTTCCTATCATATTGTATTGAAGTTCTGTATCTTCTGTTTTTTTCTGCCTTTAAAATAATTTTTAATAGTGGTATTGAGAAACAAATAGTAATGAGACAGTTTCAAAACTGATTAGTAGGACAGTTTCAATAATAAGTACATTGCGTATTGTTGTCTTAGTGGTTATTCACTGTACAAGATGCAGACATGATATCCTGTCCACAAATACGATTAGAATAAATCTTTCTATGCATCAAATTAAAAGAATGTAGCTGTATATCTATCCTACCTATTTTGAATATACAGATACAAAATGGTCCTTCATTTGTATCCCCTTTTTTGTTAAATGTTTTTTTCAGAAATTATTGTAGGAAAATACTCACTGACATTATCCTCCACCCCCACCGGCACTCCCCTTTCTAAAGCACACCTACAGGGAGGTGCCCCAGACCCAGGTTGGTGGGGCGCTCACCCGGAACACTGCTCTGATTGGAGGGGAGGGCACCCTTCAGGGCCCTCAGGTTGTGACGGGGCCCTGGCGCTCAGTGATCATCTTGCCCTGAACGACTGATCGCTGGCTCTCTCTCTACTGCTGGGTGGGTTCTTTCTCTGGATGCTCAGCTGGACACCATTGCTCTGGTAAGGATGCTGGTCACCCATCCACTTCCAAGTCTCCTAAGCACCGTCCCCAGATGAACCTAGGGGTGGCCCCCTGCCTGGATCCCGTGGAGTGTGCCTGGTCATCAGCAGTGCCAATATGTCTCGCCTACTTTCATCAAAGCTAGATTTTGAATGATTAAAGCCTGACTCACCCAGAGGAAGCTCTCTGCTCCCTCTGCTGAGGATTTTCTGTCTCCTACTAGGTAAGGAGTTTGGGGCCTATATGGATGTGAGTTGGGACTGGGGGCAGTTTTCTCTCTTGATGACTGCATCTAACTTGGCTTCTGTCCCCCCCCGTCAGCACCAGGCAATACTTAGTCTGCTTCCACTGCTGCTGTTGCTGATCTTTGGTGAAAAGAAACAGGTCAGGGAGCTGGAGAGACACAGAGAGACTTCAGCGGGAGGCAAGCCCCCAGTTCTCTTTCTCCTCTGTCTAAAAGATACAACTGAAACAAATGTTTACCTCTCCATCTCAGGTGTGCAAGGTGTAGAACTGCTTTATTTTTTGTGAGTTTAATTTGTACTCTGAGTATTCAGAATGGCGGCAGAATCACTTCCAAAGAGTTCTGGATTTCTTTCCCTTTCTCTGGTTTATATTCATGTTCTAAAGGAGCCATCTAGAAATAACATTATTCTCAAGGCCAACCAGTCCTCAATGTCACCTGGGCATCTGCTGTGCTGTCCTCCTCCGGTGTGGCTTTCTGTTGTCTACCTGTGCAACTGCCATGGTCTCCTGTCTGAACAGTTGCTCCATCTGGAGCTTTTTCTTTTCCAACTCAGCCATTTCTGAGAGCACAGGTACCTTTGTCTGGCACCATCTAGGGCTTCTCTTTCCTGCAGTGTCTGGGGCTTTTGAGTTGGAAGCCTGATGCAGGGCAAGTCTTGACTCATAGCGTTTGCCAATTTACAGGATATAAACAGTCTTGTCATGGCCAATCTCAGACTAGTAATAGAACAATCATCTCACAAAAGTCTAGAAATTCAGCAATCATTTCTTACTCTCTCAAGAACGCCACTGTGTGACACATCTTATAACCAATTTTCTGGCAATGAACAATCTCTCTATAACTCTGTCCAGCCACTACAACAAAAGTCATTTTGCCACTATGGCCCAGAAGTGAATATGAGATGTTTTTTGTGGGCTGAGACTCAGTCCAAAGGTCATTTTTATGGGGCTTCCCTCAATGTTTGTGGTGCTTCTCTAATTACTGCTTCTCCCAGCTTGGAAAATATTTTTCTGCTTGGTAGATGGCTTTGAGTTAAAGGCAATGACTTCCTTTTATTAGTCCAGCTCTCAGGCTTCAATGAGTTCATTGGCAAAAGCGTTGGTTGCCACGACGCTGGCTGTTCCTCTCCTCCTTGTTATCATACCACTTCCCTAGAGCAGCTAACGCCAACAGCTTCCTTGGCCGAAGAGAGCAAAAGGCTAAGAGGGAAAAGTGAGTACAAAGGAATAGTTCATGGGTCCTTTCTGCCTTTAGGGACAGAAATACTCCTCATGTGCTAGCGCAGCCTTTTATTCCCCCAGCAGTACCATAGAGTCCCGGGGGCAGCTCCGTGTGAGTCCAATCTCCTGAGACTCATCCTCAGCCCAGCTTTGATTCTGGGGAGATGACAGTAAGGAAGACAGGGCAGAAGCAATTGGAAATCAGTGGTTGGCAACTAACTCTGACACTTCATCACTGACTTTGGATTACCATGAAGACCAGCTGCCTGCAACCCTGAGTAGGTCCTTGAGGAAAATAGCATGGCCAGGCTCCAGCCTGCATATCAGATCAAATGCAAGATCAAGCTCTTGGCATGGGGAAAGGATGAAAGGGACTCTGTTGCAATTTTTTTTCCAAGAAAAGGTGAAATATCTGGTGTTTAGAGTAGGAGGATTTGCAATCTTGCTGCAGGTTTCTTCTGAGCTCCAGGTCCTAATCTCCATGACTATGGCAGCACTAAAACATTCCCCAGTATTAACTGACACATTTAGGTTTCTAGGTAACCCCCTCTTTCATCGCCTAGTCCTTCACTATTTGTGAAGGAAATACCCCATCCTGCTTGGGAGGCACCTAGAACCTTATTAAGTAGGACAGAAGAGGAAACCAGAAAGAATTTAAAGCTTGAACCTTGGAGTATCAAAAATCTAGGGTCTCAAAGAGCCATGACTGGCTAGAAATAGATTAGAGCAGCCTCCTTTCCCCAGTTGTCACTAGACAAAAGAGCCCCAAGACGGCAGAGAAAAAGGCGAATGAGAAGTCAGGATGCAGAGGTAAGTGCTGATGGGACCTGCCAAGGAGCTGTGCCTTGCTGGTCCTCCCTGGGCGGAGGAGGCCATGGGACAGTCTGAGTGTCTCATACCTTGGTGGGAGCCTGGGAAGTTGGCACATTTTGTAGACCCCCTCTGACATGGGAAAATGGATTAAAAATGGCTGCTCAGTATTTATTTCAGGCAGAAAATCTTAAAACTGCTACAGGAATTTCTTAAGCACTCCAGATAATTTCTTAAATGACAGACATCAGCTGATGTGACTCTGAGTCCTGGAAGAGTAGAAGAGGGCATGAAAAGAGCTGAACCTGGAAGCTTTGCTCTTCAACCTTCTGGCCTTTGCCACTGCTTCTGTTGGGACAGTGACCTCTGGCCACTCGCCTTCCCTGACATATCCCCCCTTAGGTGGTATTTCTTTGGAAGTGACCATGCTCCATGGGTGGGGTTTTGCTGCCACTTCCTAGCATCTGATCTGCTCCCACAACACCACCACTGTTGACTCTTGGTACTGAGACTAAGCAGCGTCATGCCCTCCTCATAGGAAGCCAACAAGGCCCCCCATTGCTCTTCACTGCCCCAGAAACTTGAGTCAGTTTGTGACATGGACATCCTGGGACCAGTGGAATATTCTATGGGCAACAGAGCTCATGTGATGGTTGTGTGGGTGACATGAATGGGCTCTGTAATGAGCTAGTTGTCCCAGACCTATTGTATTGCAATTGCAAGTTTTCTATGAAGAAAGTATAGAACTTCACCCATCCTCCAAACTTGTCATTTCCATCGTTCCCATCCATTGTCCATCCATCTTTCTTCCAAGATAAGAAAAGGAGAGGCCAGCGCCCTCCAGGGGGTGCAGAAGTCACAGCGGTCCAGGGCCCCAGTTCAGTGGTGAGCATCTCTGTCTTTCCTTTTCTGACACCTGAGATAGTCACACCTATCTCATAAAGCACCTAGAATGGTAGCAGTGGACACATAACTGAGCCTAAATAAATAACAGCTGCTATTTTTACTTCTCAGCTGCCCTCCAGGATAATATGGGATAATTTTCAGGGCAGAGCGGTGAAAGAGTAACAGCAGTGGCTCCCTGCACCACAGGTTCCTTGATCTTGCCATCTGGCACAATGAAAAATTGTCCTGCTTAATTCGTGAAGACAGTCTCATACCTCAGACTGCATCAGGCTCCCTCTGGCGGGTGTTGGAGCCTTTTCTAGGTGAGGTTGCAGTTTCACAAGTCTCGGGAGCAATCCTTGGGGTCTGTATTGGGAACCTTGTGGGTAAAGAAGCCCATAGCTCTTCCTAGAAGAGTTAAAAACACAGAGAGGTTAGGGTTCAGTAGCCGAGATCTACCTAACAAAGTGCTGGCCAATGTCCAGGGACGATGCTGCCCAGAAGAGATGATAGTTAACTAGGCTCTGAATCAACAAGTGAGGTAGTCTCCATCCTTGTGAATGGTCATATCACAGTCAGGGCAGAAAGACTACTGCCTCAGCTCTTCTTGAAGAGAAGTAGGGGCTGGGGAGATAGCTCAGGGACACAAGTGCCTACCTGGCGAGTACAAATTCCTGTTTAGATTCCTGGTACCAGAGAGAGAGAGAAAGAGAGAGAGAGAGAGAGAGAGAGAGAGAGAGAGAGAGAGAGAGAGAGAGAGAGACAGACAGACAGACAGACAGACAGACAGACAGAGAGAGACAGCCAGACAAATGGAGACACAGAAAGAAAAGACAAAGGCCTATTCTACAATTTGGGGTGGATAGATTCAGAAGGGCTTCATAAATAATCTAGACTAATTCAGTGTCTGGGAGAATGTAGATTTTGTGAAAGGATAGATATGAACTAAATCAAGAGCTAGGAGAACTCAATGCTGCAGACAGAAATGAGCTTCACTGTGCAGTTTCAACCTGTAGTTAAGATATCCCTGAAGGATGGTGGACTTGGAGCAGGGCCTTCAGTTATTGTCCGAGGAGCTGATGTTGGCACCTCAGTTGGCTGAATACCACAGTCAGTGTGGAACGTGCATTCCAAATTTCAAGCTTGGATAAGACTGATGGCCAGAAAGATCCACGGTCTCTACCCATCACCATCTTTGAAGACATAAGGGCTGTCCTTTAGACAGATGGACGAAGCACAGTTGTTCCTTGGAAAGATGGACTGAGAAGTACTGCAATGTTCATTTCTTCTTTGGGGACACTAAAATCTTATATGGCTCTCCCAATCTGTGCACTCTAATCTACTTACCTAAAGATGAAAGCATTTTGGCCCCAAGCAGGTACTAGGTTCTGGTACTACTCCAATTCCATCTGTACCTCAGGTGAGTAATTGCTCCAGGCCTCCATTGTAAAACCAGAGGGAGTATGATGGAGGAAAAACACTTAACTTATTTTTATTTTATTTTATTGAAGTACAAATATGAATCAGATGGTTTTAAGACACCTTAACAAGACAGATTCGATAAATTAATACATTGCAAACTGTTTTCATACTGTTTTGATATCGTACAAGGTGCATGCATGATACTATACTTACAGACATTATTATAGCAGATGTCTCTTATCAGTAAATTAAGAGTGTAGCTGTTTACTTATCTTATTTTTTATACCTGAATTATATCAAAAATTCAATAATTATTTTCCTAGTGGATGACCATAGTACTAGAAGCCGACATAATATCCTGTCCAACCACCATCAGTGCAAATCTTGCCTCTCATAGGATTAT
>PVKA01002520.1:0-79520 GCA_004027165.1 Ctenomys sociabilis | reverse complement strand
CGTAAATATAATATCATGTATGCACCTTGTACAATACCAAAACGTTATGAAAACAGTTTGCAATGTATTGTTTCATTGACTCTGTATGGTTATAGTGTTTTGAAACTGTCTGATTGACATTTGTATTTCAATAAAATAAAAATAAATGGAAAAAAAAAGAAAAAAAATTAAACTGTTAAAAAAAAAAAAGAAAAAAAAGACTAAAGTTCTGAGGGAGATGACTTGCCAGCCTGGCAAGACGTCAGCCGCTGAGCCAAAATGCAAAGCTGTTAGCTGCTCTTTTTAGATCACGTAGTTCTTGTACTGTGAAGCATGTACCATGCATGGAGGACTCTGCAGGGTTCTATCCATATAACTCCCTACATCTTAAATTCTGACTCTCATTTGGTTGAAACAGAATGAAGTTAACCATCTCCCTGAGAGCTAAGGTTCTCAGGAGCATCGGGTTCCAGGACGTAGAGAAATCAACTAAGGGTCTGCAGATATTCACAATGTCCCTCCTGAACTCAGGACTGGTCTTCATTCTGTACCTCGTTCCTCCGGTAGCTCCCTGGGCTACAGTGTTCAAGACAGATCCACTGGTACAGCTGCCGAAATGCCTCACAGTGCCACTATTGCTCAATACTGAGTGCCCAGGCCACATTTGTGATGTGGGTAGACTCTTATCTCCTGCGCTCTGCTTTGCAGGACTGCCTTTTTCATAGCTTTATGATGTAATGTCTAATCATTTGCATAAGACTTGAAAAGTTAAGTAATGCTGATACTTAGAAACAAGAGAAAAAATTGCATTTCCTTGGGACTCTTGTCTTTCTTTTCGAAGCCTATTGGGAACATTGATTTTTACTACGAAAATATAGATGGCTCAATGTAGAGTGGTTCTCTGAAGAACTTGAAGGCCAGGGCAGAGAGCACATTAAGCATCTGAGGCCAGAGGGAGCTGGCTGCTAAGCAGAAGGGTATAAAGGGGATGACACAGGGTTCCACCTTCATTTCATTGAGAAGACCTTTCAGTGTCCCCTGTGTATGATGGTGTCATTCTCAATGACATACAACAGAAAGGTCTCATAAAAATGTGTCCTGTCCAGAGGAATCCAGAATTTCTACCATACAGAATTTCAGTCCCTGGAGCTCTTCTGTGTGATTTGTCTGAGGAACTCATGCACTTGCCATTTTGCCTCTGTATTCTTGATTGTTACATTGTATCCTCTTGATTTTCTTGCAAGGAACCCAGCCAGTAGGATTCTGGAAGGTTTGGAATGGTTTCCTTGTGGATCTCATAGGTAGGTCACATGTGCATGTATTTCATAGCCAGAAATACAGTGGTGCCTTGCTAAAGGAACCTAATTCTTTCCATAATTCTGGATGCAAACTGAATTGGGCAAGTACTGAATCAAACTCAGTGTTTAGGTTCAGTGTTGGCTTTACAAGGAAATTTGATTTGCTTCTCATTCAATTCAGCTTGTGACTAGAATAATGGAAAGAATTAAGTTTGTGAACCAAGGCACCATACACTAAGACTGAGAAAGGTTAGCACACTGTTTAAAGGCTTTCTGGAAAAGGAAAGTCTGTTTTGTGTCTCAGTAAACATGTTTTTTAAATCTTACAGAAGCAGTTCTATAGCAGTAGTTCCTAAAAGAAAAAAAGGAAAAAAAGACTGAAAAAATGAATGTGCAGATGGTTCTGAACCCACATTAAGGGCCACACAAAGAGCTTGCATTTAATCTGGTTGAATAACATACTGCAGTATATGACTCACCCTTTCACAAAGACTAGGGAAAGTGTTAAGTTGGATTTTCCAATTTGGAAAATCAAGTTGGGTGAATGTATGTTTGGCCCAAGACCATGGTGGCCCTTGGCAGCTGATGGGACACTAGGAAGAGATGGCAGTTGGGTTCTCATCAGAGAAATCTATTCTCATTCTGTTGGCTGAACAACCTGTGCAAACACAGGGATTGTTAACCATCAAAGCATGAATATCTTGAAATCAAATATGAAATCATGTTTTTATCCCCAGAGCCTGAGACGAAATGGGGGCAGATGAGTTTTCCATAATTTGACAACCTCTGTGAGGGACACAAGTAACAAAGGAAAAGAAGTGGACTGTGGATAAAAAACAAACAAACACAAAATGTAGGATTAGCATGCTCGTGCCTTGAGGAATCGAACTCCTTGTCTTCATCCTCTGTCTCCATCTGAATTTCCAGTGCAGGTAAAGTTCAGCTCCTGGGAGGCATCACCAGCTGCTTTTTAAGCTGCTTCAGCATCTTTCACATCAGGACAGAGAATGTTGAAATTGCATTTTCTTGGGATTTTTATGCCAGAGAGAATAAATCATGTTGCTTTGCAAGAAATAAATAATCATTTAAATAACAAGAGTCGGGCTAAAAAAGAAGTCCCTAATGCCCCACCAGGCTGCCAGTGAGGTCTTTTAAAAGGCTAGATACACTCTTTCTTGACTACTGCAAGCCCCAGAGTGAAAAGACAAGGCGAGCTAGGGTGAACACTGTCTCGTAGGAGTGCTGATTTGATGAGCTTTGATTTTTGGTGAGCTAAGCTGCAAATTATGATGAGGCTATGCACAGAGGGTAAGATCGAGGGTGGGAACTGGCATAAAGAAAGGTCAGTTACCAGAGAGGGCCCCATAAACCAAGTGGAGGGATCGCATATCCTTTGCCCAGCGCACCAAACACAGAGAGGGTATGACAGCGTGTGTGCTTGGTGCTCCTCTCTAGCTACAGGAAAATGCATTGGGTGACCAGGATGCATGCCTGTGGCAGAGACGCCATTACCCAGTGTGCCCACGTGGGGTAGGGCACCAGCCAGTAAAGTAATAAGGGTGTTGAGGTGAAGCCAGCCAATCGGAAAGCAGCCTGGCCAGGCAAAGGAAAGCTGCCTGAGCTCTGTCCACAGTGAGGCTTGTGGTTGGGTCCAAATGCCACACTTGTGCCAACTGGGGAATGGGATTAAAATCCAAGCCCCCCACCCGCTGCTGGGTCTGTGGCTGGTGGTTTATTCGTTTGTACCTTGAGCGTCTTCTGATTGTGATGCATCATTCCAGGTAAGTGAGGATGTCTGGAGAGAAAGCCATTCGTTACTCTCAGCAAGATTCTTGGGGGTGGGAGGATCATAAAGGAAAATGACAGCATCAGCGGTGAATCACCGAATATCGGTAGGAGCTGCTTCAGTGCTGTGCAGCCCAAATTCTGACCAGGCAGTCAGGAAACAGTGAACACTGGCTGTTTCTGTGCTAAGCACTGTGCTGGGTTCTCTGACCATCAACCTCATCCGGCGTCTAAGTCTTATCCCCATTGTATAAAGTGTGCATGAACAGTCACGTTTTACAGATGATGAAGCCAAGCCTAAGACAAGTCAGATCACTTAGTCAACACTGTACTGGCAGACAGCAGCAGGAGAAAAACCAGACTGAGGTCTGCGTTGGCTCCACAGCCTGACCTCGTGAGCATCTCAGAGCCCACAAATGCACAACAAACACCAACACAGGATCTTGTTGGGAACATTTTACCCCAACACACAGGAGAGATAGATGACAGAGGCAACAGGAGGAGGCAGAGGAAGAATTAAAATAGTGCTTTTAATATAATTTTCAGCAATGTACAGTATGTACGTTACATCACATATTTCTAAACTGCTCATCTGGAAAATATAAGCTGCAAAAATACAGAATACCACACTCAAGATCGATTGAGTATGTGCTTTTGGCGCCTCTACTCTGAAAATGGGGTGATTTTTTTTGAGACTTTCTAGTAAAATCTAGCTTTGGCTGATTTCTTTGGAGCTGCTGGAGTCCTCAGTCAGAGAAACATTCCCAAGAGGGGTCTTTAAAGCATGGCAGGAAGCCATCCTCATGGAAGCCAGAGGAACGGCAGGTGGAAGGGAGCTCGCAAGGTCAAGACTGCGACCCAGAAACACCTACTTTCCGAGGGTTACTGGAGGACTCACAACCATGTGTCACCTACTTAGTCCTCGTCACGGGCCTGTGCTGGAGGCCTCAAAGGAAGCACATGTCGGATACTCCACACAGGGACCCTTGGGTTCTCGGGCAGGGCAGAGTGCGCTAAGTCAGGCCTGCGAGGCCTGTGGGTGGTGATGGGCTGTTTTCTGCAGGAAGAGGAGGAGAGCAGACCCTCAGCTTCTCACAAAGGAGTCTTCTGAAGGCGAATGTGACTCAGGGCAGGTTTTCTCAGTCTCAATGTCTTGGTATTCTGTGCCTAAAGGAAGGAGGGAAGAAGAGCCAAGAGGAAAAAGAGATCGGTCTTTTCTGCGTTTCCTACTTTGTATTAGGCTTATATCATAGCAGCATGGCTTTGATGCAGAAGCGCAGGAAGCTGAAGCAATAAAATGCTGGTTTTTACTCCACATAACCCCAAAAGGCCCAGGTCCCAAGCCCGAGGCCCTTTGTGAAGGGCGAATCTTTCTGAGGATAGGTATCTACGTGTCCACACCAACACCCAGGTAGAGGTTTCTTTCATGGGATGAGAAAGAGGTTTCTCAATCGTTAGCCCATTTTGGTCTTATCTAAGTCCCCTAGAAACAGACTTGGAACCCTAGGCTCCTAAGAGTCACTGGAAGTCGCTGGGCAGTATTACTCAGAGCACCCCGGGAGGCCACTGGACATCTCAGCGTCATGCCTTCTCCTCCAGCATCCAGGCCAGTTTGCCGTTCAGTCACAGACAGTCACCCTGCGCCGAGTGAAAGTTTCCTCACTGAAGCAGATTTCTAAGCCGATGCCACACTTTGAAAGTAGATGTGGCTTCATTTCAAAGGTATGTAAAACTGAACTCCTCCCTGTAGTGATCTGCAAGCCATGCAGGTCTCCTTGACTGTGACATGGAGCTTTCCTGTTCAATGATACGGACAGTGGGCCGTAAAAGTCCCTGCTCACTTCTATGTCCTTTTTAGACTTTGATCTGGTGGTAGAAAAGGTGACAGTGTGGAAATGTCCCTTGTTTACTCAGGATTTTGAAGCTGAGACTTTTATGGAGGAAGAAGCCCATGTGTTCTGGGCAGTTTGAGCTTCCTTCCTCAACTTTGGTAAGGCTGAAGATCGTACTGCCTGTGGGGTTCTCCTAAAAGTCTTTGGTGGGGAGCTGTGGACAGTGGGATAAATTTGAGAGCCAGGGTGGAGTCTTGCTCAGGAGAGTGAATGAGACAGTGAGTGATGTTTGGTTTTGAAACTTCCGCTGATGTGGCTAAGGTTGAAGAAGGAAGCAGTGTTTTTAAAGGTCTGCACTGCTTAATTATTAAAGCGAAACACAGTTTTTTTTTTTTCTCATTTTTAGATTCCTGTGCCCATGGGCAGAAGCGTGCAGGGGCTCTCACCTCCAGCTCTTGGCTCGTTTCTCTAGGAAACTATGGATTCCTGCAGGGACTCCCATTGGTCGATGCGCTGTTGGCTTCATAGGAAGCCACATCCGGGTTCTCACGCTGGTGTTGTATAGTGTACTGGAAAGGGCTCTAGGCAGGCATCAGACAGGCCTAGACAAGGTGCCTAGAGGTGACCTTTCTAACTAGCTGTGCGACCTACAACGCTCATGTTTGATAAGGTTTGGTTTTCTGTTCTGTAACGTGGAAAAAAATGATACTTACCTCATAGGGCAGGTGTGAAAGGCTGCTGGGAATGAAATGTTCCTGACACCTGGTACATGCGTGGGAGGCTCTTGATAAACAAGTGCTCCCAGACCCTTCTCGCCTTTTAGGCACTGGAGTAGAGTGCAGTTTCTGTTTTAGTTTGCTTCCTCTTCTAATGAAACTTTCAACACTGCAGGGTTCCAGTTCATTTTATGGCCTTAGACTATCATAAAACAGTCCTGGTAAATGCGTCTCCATGAGGGCTGCCTTCTATGATTAGTGCGAATTTAAGAAAAACATTAATGAATGGCAAACATCTCATTGTACAGAATGCTAAACCTCCAGAAAATTTGCCTTGTTCCATTTGCTCATCAGGAAAGAACAATCACTTCTACCTTAGGGAAATAGTCTAAATTTACAATTAATATCAATTCCTGATTGTTGGCTTAAGTCATTATTATTACAAAAATAACGTTAACATCATCTCTCACTAAAAGCCTGGAATCTGGGGATAGAGTAATGCATACCCAGCTGGTGAGCACCTTCCATGGGTTCGAAGTCTCTAGGTCAGGGATGGGCTTGGAACTGGATGTTGGGGACTGAAGAAGTAGGCAGGCAGAAGGGGTGTGAGTGGGTTGGTTCCCCGGCTGCTGCTGACCTCTCCAAAGAGGGCCACCAGGCACCCTGAGCTTTGAAAGTGCATTTTAAATGCGTTGGTAGGGAAAATTTCCGTCTCAGAATCTGTCCAGCCAATGTCATGTACAATACCTCATTTGAGTGGAGCACTGAGATCAGAAACAAAACAGGAAGAGCAGCTGTCCCCAGGATATACCTGCTACGGTGTTCTGTCTGTCAGATCAAGAGGCACACAAGTGTGGGGCCTCCAATGGGGACAGAGACATGGGTGGGGAATTGTCCCTCATATCTTGCCTGGTGGGGAGAGAACACCAAAGTGGTCAAGGACATGTGCTTTGTAGTTATTAACTTCAATTACAATCCCAGCTCTGCTGGGACCGGGAGCCAGTTGGGGAAGCCTTCGAAATCTTATTTCCCTCCCTTGTAAGATGAAGATGGTGATAGTTTCTACTGCATAGGGTTACTGTTGAGATTAAATGAACTAATACATGTAACACACTCTGCTCAGCAGCTAGTGCAGAGTAAGTACACGATGAATATTAAGTTATGACAAGCTATTATTAGTGCTTACAGATTATTCCACCTGGCAAACTGTTAGCTTTAGCATGCTATTGTTCTGTGTTGGTGGTGGGGAAGAGGGAACAGTTGGAAATTCTATTCCAGTGTTTGGATTTACTCTTTGTTTTCTACATGTCCCTCAGGTGCCTGCTTCCATCATTTGAGAAAAAAAGAGAGTGATTACTCTGGTTGATCTGCTGAGTTAGAAGGCGCTGTAGGTTGGATAGTTCAAATTGTCCACAGCGCATTGGAGAGAAAGAAGGTTCTCTTCAATGATAAACTCAGACAACAAAGTGGTACTTACCTGCTTTTTAGAAATGAGTGAGATGTCCAGTTTAGATTCTTATGGTCACAAATGTTAGGCTTGATGGACACCTCCTCCAGGACCCTTGGGACACTTGACTCAGTCAATGCTGTGGCACAGTTCCAGGTGCCCAGATCTCCCCTTCTCCCCTGCCTTTGTTGGGCTGATAGCTTCCCTTATACCCCACCCCATGCTGTATTATTGCGGGGCTCAGCCTGGAATGGAAATCAGTACATCCCTCCTTGTAGCTGCTGCTTTAGAATAAGCTTTATTGGATCAGAGCCCACTCATCTGTTTGTCCATTTTCTAGGGCTGACTGATTTGGGCTATGCCTTCCTCACTCCTTACAGAATTAGACATTCTTTTTATGGGTCCTTCCCATACTTCCTGCTAAAGCAGAGACACACCATACTTTGCTTGCTAGACTCTGCTCTCCCTGAGGTCTTCCTGATTCTTGCCACCAGTGTAAACAAGCCCTCAGAGTAGACACACCTGAACTGTTCATGTCCTCACTGCCTTTGCATCCAGATCATTGACCTGTGAGCTCCTGGAGGGCAGCACGTGGTTTCCCACTATTGTGGAAGCTTCCACACTTTAAGTAAAGGAGTGAATGAACACCTGGTAAAAATGCATCTAGCATCTTGTGTGCACCATCAAGTGAAACCAGCCTTGCAAAAAAAAAAATAATAATCATTGTGCCATGGAATGGTCTCTGCGAAGTTCTTTCTTGTCCCTGACTCTGGAGCAGTCTCACATTTCTGAGGTATGGGGCCATCTTTGTTTTGCTGAATTTCTGACCATAGGTTTTGTAGCCCATGTCATCCCTGCCATGCTGAATGAACCCTAGAGATGCCAAGAGTTTTTAAAGACCATGAGCAGGGGAGCCAGGGTTAGGGTGGGTCCTTCTGTTTTGTTGGCCCCAGACCCCAGAAGAGATATCTAAACAAAATGTGTCCTTTCTCCCATCACCTCCACATGCTTCCAGAGAGACTCTTCCAGTCTGTTTTTGAGTAACTGGCATCCTAGCAGCCTGGGGTGCACTGACTGTCATTCGGTGTGGAGTTGCTCTCAGAGGTGGAGTTTGGTTTGTCTTAGGCTAGATGGGATGTTATGAACAGAGGGAAGAAAGGTGGGAAGGGCTATATTTGGTTTCCAAAGCTCAATTTAACTTCACTGAGTTCCTATCTTAGAACAGTTGGTTCCTTTGGGGTATCTGACTTGGATCCCAACCCAATGGGTACATAAAGGGAGGGACAGATCATGGCAGGGGGGACCCTCAGGGACACAGCAATGGCAGGAGCCCTGTAGCACCGTCGTACCACCATTCTTTGTAACTTTTTCCTGGCTTCTGGCCAGGTAGCTGGTTCCCCAAAACCAGAAACAAAATCAGGTAAGAACAGCAAAAGGCAGGTATCCATCTGTTGGACTCAAGAATACTTGCCTGGATTTCTCTTCAACTGAAACAAACCATCAGCAGTAGACTAGAGCAGGCAGCAACAGCAGCTTCTGTCCTTTGCCCTCTGGCCTTGACAGAATGTGAAATTCCTATGTACTGACCTTTCACCCTTAACATTGTGGAGTGGTGTTTCTAGGATGCACATAGACTGCTTAGAAGCTATCACAGGTTGGCTACATGGGAGGAAACCACCCTTCCAGGGACCTGAGGCAGCAGGCAGTGGATAGCTAGCTGTGGAAGGAACCCTAGGCACCTATTCCTCAGAGGTCTCTGTAAGTCCATAGGATCCTTCTGCTTTATGGGTATCTCAGCAAAAGGCCTCCTCAGGAATGTATGGGAAACAATCCATGGGTAATGACAGCAGGGTCTTTTTACTAAGACAGTTCCTCAAGGGCAGTGAGGTGTGGTGGGTGCCCATCCTGTGTGGGACATTTGTGGAATTTTTCCAAGGAAGGGCCAGGAAACCTTGCTGTGTATGCTGGGAGTCAGGGGAGATTTTACCCCTTACTGGACACAAGAAGGTAGAGCCAGGATCTGAATGGGTGGATGCTGCTTAGCCAGACTTTAAAAACCATCAGTAAGGAAGATGGAGGGAGACAAGTAACTTTCATGGGGAGGAGCAGTCCTTCCTAGGCAGAAGGCGTTAGAACAATTCCTGTCGAACAATTCCTCAGAAACTCCTGGCTTCCTTTCATTATTCTATCTGCTGTGTACTGAGGAAAGCACTGTCTTGTTCCTTCATCAGCTGTGAAGGAAGCCAGCACACTGTGGCCATGGTGGTGTCCACAGCTGCCTACGGTCCCCCTCACAGCCCTCCTCAGCTGGGGCAGAAGAGGAGGCAGGAGCTATCGGCCTTTCTACAGTGCATCACCTCAACAGAAGGAGACAGAATATCCTGTCACAAATGCCTCCTATGTGGAAATAATATTGCTCAGAAAAATACCCAGAAAACTCTTGGTCCTTATCTAGGAGTTTTAATAGGGAAACATTTGTCTATCCTGGGAGTGGCCCTACCAACATGGTGGAGGAGTTGGAGGAAAAGAGAGAACGCCAAGAGGTTCATGCCATGCCTTGCCTTGCTTTCTGTTAAATCTTGGGGAGTTCTTTACCCGGACATCTTTTCATCCAAATATCACTCAAATCAAATGGCTAACCAAAGGGCTGGATGGAAACATGGAGGTATAACAGTTCTTTACAGTATACGGTAAATAAAAACTATACTGAGTTTCCTAATCTGTAATAGGAGTGAAATTAAAATTGTAGAAAGTGACATAACACACATGAAAGCCATTTTTCCAGAGGGAACTTCAACTTTATGTTGAATTGTTGATAAAATGGAACCCTTAGGGTTGTTTTCCTAACATCTTTTCTTATTCATCCTAAATTTTAGGCCAAAAAAAAAAAAAAATCCAAGATACAAAGTGATAAAAAAATCTTTTTTAATAAAAGCAAATAGTGCCACGAAACAAACACTAGGTCCTAGGGCCTCTGCGTCAGAGTACTGAGTTTGGAGTTGTACCCAGTGGTACAAGAGAGGGCAGTAACTCACTGGCAGTGCATTTTCAAACTAAAACCTAACCAAAACCTGTATGGAAAATGATCAAAGCCTTAGGAGCAACAAAGTATCCATATTTTATGAACTGCTTAGAGGACTGTCCTTCTGTTGTACTAGCTGAGGCACTGAGGAGCATGCCGTGGTCACAAGGTTCTGTCGAGGAGCATCACGGCTGGTCATGGTGGCCCCGCCCCGCCCCGCCCCCAGCCATCCTCGCTTGATGCTTTCTGTACGTGCAGGTGGTCACTCAGACTTTCTCAAGCACAGTGTTTGTTAAGAATGTGGCACATCGCCATTCTTCCCTGCATTTTCTTTCTTGATTCTTACGTTATCCTCTGAGCAAACTGCAATGGCAAGCAAACCAGCTGTCCTTGTGGCGTCTCCCACAGCCAGGCTCATGGTGTCAACAAAGGAAGGCAAAGTGAGTGCAAGCGAGCAGGGTCCTGTGTGTGTGTGTGTGTGTGTGTGTGTGTGTGTGTGTGTGTGTACTCACTTGTTCTCTTGTCCCCTTATGCAAAAGGCCAGAGAGATTTAGTGTGCAGGTTTCAGATAGGGATTTTTGTCTTGAATAATTACAGGGCATTTCTGAGATTCAGCCCCTTTCACACACACACACACACACACACTCTCTCTCTCTCTCTCTGTTCAAGGCTGAGCCCGGGAACATTACTGGCATTTTCAAGCACTGGGATGCGATTGCTCTTGTGAGCTGGTGAGGCTCTTCCTTATCGCAGCTTGCTCAACAGTTGCTTGCGTTAGGAAGCTGCACCCGCTCTCTTTCTTGTGGCAGCAGCAGCAGCAGCACTGCACTCATACACACATCTGAGCACGTCTTCTCCACAGGCAGAAAAGAACCCCTCTGGGCATGTGAAGCACGAATATAAAAGGGCTTCCCGTGACAGTGATCACTGAATCAGGGAAGAAAGCCAGAAGGCAAATCTGCAATTCATCACATTATCCCCTGTTGTTTCAAATGTGATTCTTTTAAAGGTGGGCTGCATATCCACTCTCTTTGTGCAGTGTTTCCCTTCTTCTTGCAACACACTGTATATTGTTATTGCAGAATATCCAAATAAGGATAGAATGATTAAAAATGACAGTTGATTAATTGCATCCCTTGGATACCATCATATATTTGGCGCATTAAAAAATGGGAGAGAAGTAAAAGCAGCCAGCATCATTGATCCGGTCTACAGAACTGTTAGTGACTGAAGGGTTAACACAGATTTTAGTAGTAGTTAAAAATAGGAGTTAGAGGAGTATACATACAACAGTTGGAAATTCATATGCATTGGGTTTTGAAAAAATGGCAATGTGTTTGGCAAATGTAAGCAACTGACTTGGACATGGGGCTCACCGGCTCTGAGCAAGTCAGTCATAGCCAGGCGAGGTCCACAGCTTCCTGAGGTCGCTCTGTGGGGTGGGAGGAACTGGCGTTTGCCACTGCAAGGTGCTTCCGGGGGAGGAGAAGGTGCTGGTCCTCCACCGGTCTCACCCTTGGGCCTCCGTTCTTGAACATGGAAATGGTGCTGGTGACAGGTATCAGTTACAGACTCCAGCCATGGTCACCCGTTAGTTAGCATCGCTGAGAGAGCGCTAGGGCCTCCATTCACATGCAGACTGGGTGAATTGTCTGCACAGTGACCCATATTGCAAAAGGTAGAGGAGCAGGACATCCGCTCCTCAAGGGCCAGGAGATGCTCTCGGCTCTCGTGCCTCCCCCCCACGCATGGAGGGAGAGGGCGGCACGGGGCTCTGTGGCTAGTGCGGAATCTGCAATGTTTTCAATTTGACCTTGTGTGATTTTTATTAGACTTTTGTTTCTGCCAGTGTTCCTGTGTGTGTGTGTGTGGTGTGTGTGTGTGTGTGTATCCAGAAGTGTCCATCCTCCAAGCTGGCCATGGCTACGCCCTGAATCTGGCAGTGCCTGTTGCTTGCAGCTGTCAGCATCCCAAAGACCACGAGGAGCCTTCATAGCGCGCGCTGAGCCCCTGCAGTGTGCGCGTCCTCTAGGACTATCTCACTCTTATTCTGAGTCATGTCTGCTTCTGATTTTGAGCAAAAGGACAAAAGGTGTGTGTGTGTGTGTGTGTGTGTGTGTGTGTGTACTGAATGATTTTGGGAGGCCTTTTTTTTTTCTTTTCTTTTTTTAAAAAAACGCCCCTTTGATTACTAACACAGAGTTCAGCCCTCCTTGCGTCACTATAAAACGGATTCCATGTTTTCACACCACTCATGGTCTTCCAGGTTGTAGATAAACTTTGTCCTATATGTCTGGTGTGCGGGCACGGGGTCCCTCCCCAGATTGTCTAGGGTCAAAGTAGAAGCAAAGAACTCACTGGTGCTCAGCCCGCCCTCGTGGTTTTTGATGTAGCGTTTATAGTTCTTCCTCAGGCACTGCCACGTGGTGGTGTAGAGAATGAAGGCGAAGGATTTGAGCGCGATGGCGATGCTCACGTACAGGTATCTGTAGACCACGTTGTCGTAGAGGGCGCAGGCGCCCTGCTCGCCGCAGAACGTGCTCCAGAAGAGGCAGGTGGAGTCTATGCCGGCCCCAAAGATGAGGGGTGGGGGGATGAAGCCTGGGAGAGGAAAAGAAGGTTTATGGCTCTGGTGGCTGGTTCTCTGTGGAGGCTGGCTGCCCTGCGCTGGCTGCATAAATCTTCTCCCTTTACAGGCCCACTGGGAAGGCATGTTGGACCTGGTGACTCTGTAGGTCTGTAGCTGCAAAGCGCGCTAGAGAGACCAATAGTGTGAGCTCAAATCCCAACTCTGCCCCTTACTGCCTAGACAAATTATAAGCCCTCTGTGCCTTGTTCTCCTTGTACAACATGGCGATATAAGTAAGAGTTTTTAGGAGAGCACCATGAAGACTACATGTTGTGGGTGGTGTATGGCAAACGCTAAGTGCTAGCTGTTGCTCACAAATGCAGAGGCCTCAGCCTCGCTGTCTGGCCTGGGCTCCCAGGGCCAGGTGTGCCTCTGGGTGGAGGGACCAGAAGGGACATTATACTGTGTGTCTATGGACACAGTAACAGTTTCAAAGGAGACACAAGCGGGTACACATATGCCGCTTCCCTTCCTCTAGAAATTACACTGGTGAGAACACTTCCTATCCTGAGCTGGGAGCTAGCTTTAAAAGCTTCCACACACAGCCTTCCAGACACCTCCACCTAGTCACCAGCAGTGGGAGGTGAGTGTGCACCCCAGCATTGATTCAGTCCCCCTGTGTTTGCCTCTACTCCCTCTGTGTGTTTACGAGGGTGGCCAGTCCAGCTGCACTTTGGAGTCACCCCAGGCCAGTGACACCTGAGCTGGGATTGCAGTTCCGTGATATAGTGCTTTATAAAGCACTTCTGCGTGGCTCTGGCTGGCTGGGGGCAGGGGAGATGCTCATCTGTACTGCGGGGGAAAAATGAGTCGTTAATACAAATTAATTATTCCAGAAAAATACTGTTTCTCCTCAGGGACCAGATTGTGTTGTCAGTCACCTTCAGTGTGAGAACTCTCGAGTGAGACAGGGTTGTGGCAGCCAGGTAAGGACAACTCTGAGAGCCTGCTCCAGATGGTTTGATTTGACTTTTTACTAAGGCAGGTGCCTCTGAGAATTTGTTGATTTTGCCTAGCCCAGAAAAAAAAAATGCATCTATGTATATAAAATCAAAGCAAATGCATGGTCAGTGGGACCACAAACTCCTAAAGTTTGTCCATCATTGTCAGAAGAACACCTGTGTTACAGACATTCTATGACCTGGGTGGGGGCAGGAGAGTGGAAGAGAGGGGCTGGAGGCAGTCACAGGGCTTCCCCTAGACAGTGAGACCTGGAATCGGTACTCCTCTTTCAAATGCTTTGGCTCCGTCCCTTGATACCACGGAGAGAAAACCCACAAGATGACTTCTGGTTGTAAACCTCGTTTAACTTCGCAGGCAGCTTGATTTCATAAACTCTAAGCTCAAAATCCCATACAAGCTGCTCCTTCATTCTGGCTCAGGCTTGCAGGATAGAAACTCTTGTGCCATATCCCCTGGGGTCCTGAGAGTTGGAGGCCTCCTCCCCTCCCCCCAGCCAATGCCTTTCTTCAGTTTGTGGAAAAAGAGCCAAGTGGAAGGACTGCTATGGCAACTGCATAACAGAAGGTAAACCATTTGCCATCTAGGTAAGGGAGGAGGAAGCAGGGCCAGTGTAAATTCCGGATAAATCCTGTGGGTATAGCAGACTAATCTGGCTGGTCCTGGATGTGCACAAGGGATGAGGCAAATCCATCCACCTTTCTATTTTGCTGAGCTTTATTTTGTAGGGATTAGTTCACTAACATGCTTTCCTCCTCTTCCTCTGGGTTCCTTTTGTCCTAGTATTACAGACAGTTAAGACAGGTAGGGATGTATTCAGGCAGACAGGTCCAGGCCCTCTGGGAGACAGTGCACAGGAGAAGACAGTACAGCTGCGCCAGGAGGTGCATCTGTTGGTGGCCAGGCCTCCATGCCTCTCCCAGGGAATAACTGATATCACCTGGTCCAGTAAAATTTCGATAGACATCAGCCATCCTGGTGAGTGACCAACACCCCCATCCATCCCCTCCTAAAGAAGGTCCTTGTTCTTTTCATACACTTGCTACATGATCTGTTTCTCCACTGGAGCAATATTACCTACACAGCTATAATCTTATTGATCATAGTTTTGACCCATGTTGTACCATCTTGTACCCACCTCATGATTTTGCTCCATAAAATTCCATTGAGACAGCACCATGCAATACAGAAACCATTGTCGAATTCCTACTACTTCAATGAAATTTTGTATCATTTCTAATGTTGTTCTTTTTTTATCATTATTTTGTATTCTTTAAAAAAATTTCCATTGAGAAGAGATCTCATTGGCAACCCATGTTCTGGTCCCCTCTTGCCTCTCGGGAACACACTCTCTATCTCTCAATAAGTTCCTCTTCTCTTAATTTCTGTCATCCCTTAGAATTCATTCTTTAATTTTGGAGAACACAAACTGGGCATATCTGACACCTGACAGATTGGGAGTTGTATATTAATCTCTCTGTCACTATGACCCGTCCCTGTGGAGCTGGGAGGACTGCAGAAGACACCTTGGTGAACTCTCTGCCATGGGAAGGAACTGAGATTCGGGTGCCCTGTACTCCATCATGCATGGATTATTAGGCATGTGCAGGTTTGGCAAGTTTTAAGCACATCACGGGGAAATTTGGAATATGAAAGAGCCATTTGTTGATACCTGTTGGAAGCAAAATATCCTTCTAAGAGGCCAAAATGTACTCCCTTATGCACCTGTATTTGAGTGAGAATTTTTATACTATTCAGTTGCTGTTAGAGTAAACCTCTATATGCCAAAGATGTCAACTCCATCTATTGCCTACCTCCACTTCCACAAGGCAAGGCCCTGGAAAGAGCCAGGAAGAGGCTTCACATACTCTAGTTAGAAATTATAATGGTAAATGTCCTATCAATATTTTTCATGCTATTCTTAGTATTTTGGAAGGAATTTGCTATGGAGATGAAAGAGTTTTTAACTCAATGCACTTCTGGGGTATGTCCCTTAATCATCCAATGCCTCAGTTTCTCCAACATAGAGTTAATGCCTCCTGCTTAGTCAATGTTAATTAAAATACCACCCACAGGAGGTCTTTTGGTATTCTGCAGGGACCTCGCCCTTCTTCATTGCCAAGTCTTTTGCTAACTTGTTTCATTATCCAGGGGATTTAGAGTGACATTTTGGAATGAACTCTAATCTGAAAATTTCAGTATAATCTTTAGGAGATTCCTTTTATATTTCTTGTTATTTTATTTTATTCTGAAGAGTAAAATCTATTCCCCTTCTGGGTATTTCCCCAAAACAACTGAAAACATCATACCATAGTGATATATGTAAACCCATGTTTATAGCAGTATAATTGGTTATAGCCAAATCTTGGAAGCAAAAAAAATGTCCATCACTTGAGGAATGGATGAAGAAGATGTGGTATGTGTACACAATGGAGTACTATGGAGCTATAAAGACAAACTTGAAGACTTCATAGGTAAGTGGATGCAACTAGAGTCTATCCTCATGAGTGAACTAAGTCAGACCCACATGTGTAAATATCATGTTGTCTCCCTAGAGTAAGAACCAGAAAGAAGAAAGAAAACTTGAAGGGTGTAATAGATCTAGTAAAATGGAAAGAAACTGAACATAAGGATTAACCTTTTATGTTTCCTGAATAAAGTACTGGCTTTCTTTTCTGCCACATTCATCTTCTCCTTTTTATTGACTGGTGATTCTTTCCTGAAGGATAACCCTAGCTATGAGGCCCTAACTTCCAAGTGTGCAGAGAATGCCAAGGATGAGGGTCCAACTGGACATCTCTTGTCAGAAGTCCCTGCTCTTCTGGAACTCACCTGATTCATCACTGAAGAGATTCCAATATGCCTGAGTAATTTTTACGCCCAGCCACTCATGACTGCATGTTTATCACCAGTTGGACTAAATGAAAGTCCAACTAGTCCCTGAAAGAGGCCAGTTTCCCCAGAGAAGTCCCCAGTGGGAGGCTTCTATGCTACAGTCGTGTAATAATTAGGTGATTAGCTAGTGCCAGTCTGCACTGTACTGTGTTATTCATCCGCTATGAATTCTCTCCACAAATGCTTTAGCTTCTTTTATTTTCCATATAAAGAGACTGAGGATGGGATATTATTTGTTCCAGGCTTGATAGATCAAAACCCAGACCTCATAATTCTACTCTATTCTAATTCAAAGTTTGTGGGCTGAAGAAGGTTTTAGAGCTCTTATCAGGGATTTTCAGGGCTGCAGAGAACAATTTGTTTACCTTTCTGCTAAGCTTGTAGGAGTCTGGTTTTGAAGCCTGAAGGGAGCAGAGCACAGAGGAGTCCTGATCTCTGGGAAGTGGGAGCCCTTCTTCAAGTCTGGTAATGCACTGAGAAGGCCAGGAGCCTCATTTTGTAAATTAGCTCTCTGGATATCTGGCAGAAAGCCTCCAGCGATCCTGGCAAATACACATCAGCGGGAAGCGTCAGGAGCTGTCAGTTGTCCTGTCAGCTCATTTGCAGCTGGGGAGCTTCCATCAAGAGGTTGGTTGATGGCGCAGGAGGCAGGAATTTTAGAATCAGAGTCAACGGATGCTGGATGCTGATTCCAACCCTAGACCATGTGTAAGTAATACATCACTGTATCTTAGTCTTTTTGTGTATAAAATGGCCACAATTATACTTTATTGAAGAATTTCTGTAAGAATTAACTGAGATACCATTGGTGGAGAACTCTCTACCAATCTGCTTCCCTTGCAGCTCTGTCCTTCGACCTAAACTCTTTTGGTCAATTAGAAATCTGTCCTCTTGTAAATCTTTACCTGTACAAGTGCAACTTTGGTGGGCTGGAAACTCTTCAAGTTAAGATGTAGTGATGAAACCCAACTGGCAAGACTCTTCCACACATTAAGAGTGAGTCCACTTGGAAGGATCAATAGGGGCTTCTAGAAACAAGGCCAAGTGGATAAGAGGTAATGTAGTGTCTCTTCATTCTGTCATGCTCTGGGTTACCTAAGCAGGGAGGTGGTGGTGCTATAGCATTTACTTAGAAATTTTGTTTTGGAAGAATGCTCTTCTCCTTGGCATTTGTAAAGTGAGCTCCCTCCTTTCATTTTCTTCCTTGTGTGTTTCCTGGGGAGCAATTTTGCAGACAGCAGAAATTAGTAAGGCCCTATTAGGAGAGTGCTGGGAGTCTACCCTATGTTAGAAGAATTTGTGCAGACTCAATGCACGGGCTCTCCCTTCTATCACAGAGAATATCAAAAGTATTGAATCTCACTTCTTATTATACTCTGGCTCCAATTGCGGATATACACATTTAAGTGAAAAACGGTAGCACTGTTTAAAGAAATTGTTTCTGTTTTCCTGAAATCTATTCCAAACCACAGGGCCCTGTATCTCTAGTATTTAATTTGTTCCCATGGTTGAAAAGGCAGGGCCTATTTATATTCTCTGACCTGAACTTGAAAGTTGAACTGAAAGGCTTTTGTAAGAAAAATAAATCCACATTCTTTTATGAGTCAAAATGGAAACTGAAAATGACTGCGCATTTACATTGAAAAAGATGACCACTGCTCTATAGCTTACCTGCCAAGACTTGAATTCACCATGGAATCCCTATTCAACTCAGTGGAATGACTGTTCTGTCCAGCACTAGTGAGAGAGGATGTTGAAAGGTGAATTCTCATGAAAAGATTAATGAGTTCCTTTGCCTTGGCAATGCCAAAGAACCCTATCCTGCTGATGTCAGTAAGCATCTTCCAGGAACACCTGACATTCACTTGTCTCAAATTGGAGAAGTAGGGAGTAGGTGCTCTGTTCTCTTGTCAATGCTGGGCCCCTAGTTAAAGCCACAGAGGCCCCAGAGCTTCAGTCATTTGCCAAAGATTACCATACACAATGATGAACCTGTGGCCTGTTGTGTAAGTGTCAGCTGCTTGCTATTGTCAAAAGTTCTAAATAGTTCGCCATCACTGACCTAGACAATGGTGGCATAATTGGGTTTATTCCTATGTGCCTGTGTGCAGAGAAATCTGTGGTCAATAAGTGCTGTTACTTCAGTACAGAAACGGGGGAAGTTCTTGGGTGACACAGGTGTATCGGGAGGCACTGTGAAAGACTGGCGCCTGAGATGTGCTTGCTGACTCAACAAGTGTATGGGTGAATGGAAGGGTTTCTCTCCACAGACACTGTCTCCTGCCTCTCCCACCTCGCTCAGGCTCCTGGTACTTTGTGCTTCCCTCTTCCAGAGCATTGGTAAATGTGTTCATTTCTCGACTTCCTAATAGCTTCTTTCTATTCAGGCCAGTACTCACAGTGGGCGCTCAGCAGAGGTTGGATGAGCCCCATCAAGAGTTTCTAAAGCATGCTTTCTTGGAGTAATTCACAAATCAAGGCAAAACCTTCAGACCAGCTGCCCAGGGAGGACACCTGCATATGGAGATGCACTTTGAGCATGACCTGCCAGTGCTTTTGTCTTGCAGGTTCTCTGGAAGCTTAGCAGGAATGGGTGGGTGGGGACTCATGAGAGCCCAGCCTCTCCCTGCCCACCTTATCAATTACATTTGTTAGCCTAGCTATTAAAGCCACAGAGGCCCCAGAGCTTCGGTCATTTGCCAAAGTAGCTATTAAAGTTTTCCCTGAGGCCAGGTCACAGGGCTCAGACACAAAACCATGCATCACCTGAGCCTCGGCCTCTTGCTTCCATCTAGTCAGCCAGGGAGAGGGACAGTGGTTCACTGGCATCAGCTCGACTCCATGGCGCTCTGTGCTCTTTGCCTTTCAGACCCTTGGCTTAGCCCCTCTCAGCTCTGTGTATTCAGGCCCCAGTGCTTTTCATTATCCTGCATCCTGCTGAGCCACCTCACCATGGGCTGAGCTCCCTAAATCAGAAGTGTGAACGTCTATCCATGCTTCCACCTACAAGCCCTCATTTGCTTCACAGTGACAACTATCCAGCGGAGTGTCACCTTTTCCCTTGAAATTCAAGGCCCTCTAACATTATGCCCTGTTCTTCTTCCCCCAACTGGCTTCATTTGCTGTCTGGAAAGCCCGGAGGCAGAACGCCGGGTCCCACTTATTTTCACATCCACTGCCACACCTAGAGGTAGGGAAGGATCTTGGAGAATGTTTTTCATTAACTAGAGTGATGTGACATCTGTGGCATGTAGTACACTTCAAGAGGAAGGTGTGTCTGCCTCTTTCTCAATTTTTGCTCTGCAGTGCTGAGTCTCACACTTGCAAACATGTGCTCTTCAGCTGTTACAATCCCAGTGAGCATCTTGTTAAATTACCAGGGTGGCCTTGAACTTGGGCTCTCCTGCCCCCATAGTAACTGCAATTGCAGGTTTTTACCACCACACCTGGCTGCAGGAGCAAGATTCCTGATCAGACCCAGGAGCAAATGGTTGGCCCAAAACCCAGAGAGAAAAACACAAAGACATTTGCAATAGGGATTTTGCTGTAGGTAGACTGTTCTTTCTGAATTTATTGAGCCTTCTCTTGCTCAGTGACCTTGTCCACTCTTCAAGCTTAGCCACTGTCCTGGATGATCTGAGCTTGTCACGGCCATGTAATGGCATACCTGGGGGATCTGTCATCTCTCCAAAGCACCCTGCAGTCTTAAAGCCAAACATCAAAGCTTTGGTTATGATGAGTTCTTACACTTCCTTTAGTGCTTTGTCCTTTCTGCTTCTTCCTGTCTGCCTTGTCCCCAGCCACTCAGGCTCTGGGCTGTCATCACAGCCTCACCAGGAAAACCATCCTCAGTTTCTCTGGGCTGGTCTCCTAGCAGGGATGCTCCCTTTGTGTGCTCACTTGTCTTCTGCTTCCAGGACCTCTGGCAACTCAAGAGTGTGAGGCTGCAAGAGTGCCTTATATAAATGGCAAAGTATTTGCACAAATTCTCCATCCTCCTCCTGTATGCATAAAATCATCTCTGGATTGCCTGCAATTTACAGTGTAAATGCTGCAGAAGTAATTGTTATACTGTATTGTTTAATGAAAAGAATAATCTGCATGTGCAGGACTTTTTTATGTATGTGGTACAGGGTCTCACTATGCAGCCTGGACTTGTAGTGATCCTCCTGTTTTAAGCTGCCCCAGTGCTGGGATTACATGTGTGTGCATACACACCCAGTCTCAGTGGCGGTGGCCGGCTCAGCATGCCAAGGGGGGGGGGCTGGCATGGCACGTGGTGTTGGGGATTGAACTCTGGTCCCTGCTCTTGCTAAACAGGTGCTTAGTCCCCTGAGCTATCTCATCAGCCCTCCCAACAAGTGTAATTCAAAAAAAATATGGGCAATCTGAGGATGTGGAACTTGAAGCTATAAAGGGCAGATTGTATTTCCATTGAGAAAGTAAACCTCAGGGAGGAGGGGCTTCCTTATCTGTGTTTTTCAACCCCACCTCCCTCTCTCCATCTGAGCAGCCCCCTCTCAGCACAAGTCTCCCGCAGAGGTCTATCAGCACAGCATCTGATCACTCAGTCCCCACTTCCCAGTTTGCACTGGGCAGAAGGGACACTTTCTACCATACTCAATGGGTCTTCTTATTCTCTTGGTAAACTCAGCAACAGCTTCCATTTACCAGCAAGGTAAAGGTCAAACTCAGTAGGACACAAGCACTTTCTCTTCAAGCTCCTAACGTACCAGCTTCTGCAGCCTGTCTGGTGCCACCTTGCCCTCACATATGTCTGTGGCCACCAACCTCTTCAGTCTTTGGTCAGCCCCAGGAATCTATCCTTGTCAGTCTCCCTAGATAAAGTACTCTCTTCCCTTCTTCTGATCAACTATACCGCTCTTGCAAATTCTCTAGGTCTTAGTATAGACATCATCAGGTATTTCCATGCCCACAGCCTGCATTCCAAGCAGTTAGGTGGCCTTCCCACATGTTCCTGTGGTACTGGTGCTGACTGCATCACGGATCTTGTCACCCTCCACTGTGACGGCCCCATTGTATCCCCATTACCCATGTGGGGCCAGCACAAAGGTTGGCAGTGTCACGGAATCTGATTTATTCTTTGGCCTTTCATTAGCACTGATGGTGGTTAATGTTCTAGTGTGCTGAAAGAACTGAAGTTGGGCCAAAAGCCAAGATTTTTTTTTTTTTTTTTTTTTTTTGCTAAGCTGCTTTCAATTAAAAGCTGAAATTTTGTCATACCCTTCTAAAAGCAGGGTTTTCAAACTGATTGGTGACCCGTAGTGGGCAATAAGATCAATATGCTGGATCAGGACTCAATTTTTTTTCAGTGTGCCCTAAAAGAGCAAAAACCTGAATGTTTCATGCATATCAAAGGTATTTTCACATGATTTTTCTTTCAGCTGTACCTATGCACATGTACGTGTGCACTTAGCCAGAGTACAAGACTACCACTTGCTTTGGGTTACAGTTATAGAAATTGTAAAACCCTGCCCTGGATAATGCCTGGTTGATTATACCTGGGGCAGACGCACAAATAGATTGCTTTAAAGTAGCACATGATGATCCTAACTGTATCACAGAATATAAATCTCATCATATCCAACTTTGTCTTTCACTGTCCTGTAATTTTAATTAACTTTCAGAAATGGCACAAAGTGATAAGTGTAGTCTATTGAAACCGTTCTGAAGAATAGCTTTTTTAAAACTGGCATGTTGAGTCCTTAACATTATGGTATTTTAAAGATGCAGGGCCCTCCATGACTCCACAGGTTGGGGGACTGTACTCGCACTTTTCCTGCCAGCTCTTGGAAGGATTCTCTAAAGCAGGGCTGGTGACGCTTACCTAGGTGACTCAGGATATAGCCGGGGCTCATTAGGTGTTTGCTTGTGGAATGACTAGGTACATGGAAGGGTTCCTAACTAGCTGACCTCCTCTACCCATCTACCCAGCCATCCAACACTGAGGTCAAGCCCCGATGATGCCTGTGTGCTCTACCCCTCATGATTAGAAAAGAACCAGTAGAGTACCAGCAGAGCTCTGCAAGCTACCAGAGCTCCCATACAGCCCAAAAGTCTTCATATGAAGGAGCGCTGCACCTGTTTTATACAGGGCATCTATCTATCTATAGCACTTGTGTTTGCCACAGAGGAATAAATGAGCCCGAGGTACCACTTAAGTTTCCACGTGGGTACACATATGGATCAGTAATGGTGCTAGACTTGTGGCTTTGCCACAGCCATGGCAGAAGTGATCACAGCCATGGGTCAATGCTACAGACAGCAAGGGAGGTCACGAGGGGCACTATACCACGTGTCATCACCCCCTGGGGACGACTTTATCACATTGATGCATTTAAGAGTGAGTTTTCTCTGATCCTGTATGTCAATTGCATAAGGAGTTACCCTTCTAAAAGATATTCAAAAATTTAAAGAAATTTAGGAAACATATTTTTCCATATTTACACATGCCTTAAAGATCTCTGAGAGATCCTACACTTCCTTTGCCCCCCTCCTCCAGACATGTGCTGTTTCCAAGTCTATAAGTAATTTTTTTCCCCAAGATTTTTAAAGGGGAACGTGAATCTCACTGGGGTTATAGACTAAAATGGATTTAACTAATTCCATCCTGTTGGCAATTTGGGATGTTGCTAAGTTTCCTTTGTTACAAATATTTTCATACACTTTTTGTGACTACGTCTTTGTGCTCATTCATAATTGTGTTGTAGGGAGCTTGGTTAGATAGAAATATGATATGATAGGCAGTTAGATGGCTGGGTCCTCAGAAGGAGCCAGTAGGAAGACAAGATACCTTGCAACTGTGGGAGAGACAGACACTCTAGCTGTAGGCCCGGTCTCGAGACAAAATATAAAACAAGTGCATAGCTCCTTAAGGATACACGTCAGGGATTGACATTCTAAATAGGTTTCCATCACCTTGAGAAAGCCAAAAAGAATCACTAACTCTGCCCTACAGAAGAAGCTCCTCTTCTGTATCCATACCCTGTATTCAATTTTTCCTGAGCAAGTATGCTTGTAATCTCATCAGTCGACCATAATTTTGCCCACATCATGCCCACCTAGAGAGTTCCCATGTTTCCCACCTTATATCCACCTCACCTCATGGTTTTGCTCTATAAAAATTCCTAGAGATGGCCGATTCCTAGGCAATGAACTCAGGTCCCCTTCTGTCCTTCTCTTGAGCAGAGGCTTTCTTTTTCCCAATAAATATATTCTGCTCTTAACTTCTATTGTTCATAAAATTCAGTCTTTGGTTTTAGAAAACATGAACCTTCAGATTGGGAGTTTCATTCTCCTATATCAACTGTCTACTTGGAATGAGGACATTTGTTCATTCTGGAAATGAACATGGCTATTTTCCCTTTCTATGTTCAATTTCTATTTGCACAATTAACCTGCATTAATAATTGGAATGGAATTGAAGAACATACATTTCTTGACCTTAGGCTTGACAATAGCACAGAAATAATAGCATGGCATAACAAGAGAAAGGAGGGTGCTCCGCAAGCCAGATCTGCTAGGCCACTCCAACTTAGTCCCAGCAATGCCCAGGATGCTGGGGGAATCATGGGCCATTTCTGCTCATTTATTAATTTGAAAAATAAGAGAGAGCCAAGTGAATGCCATAATGCTAGCATTTGGGAGACTGAGGTAGGAGGATTGCAAGTTCAATCCCAGGCTGGCCAAATAAGACTCTATCTCAAAATAAAAAAGGGCTGAGGCTTTAGCTCAGTGCAAAGGCCCTGAGTTCAATCCTCAGTACTGCCAAAAGTGTGTGTGGCAGGGATAGACTGTATTCCTTCTATCCATATGAACCAACAGAATGTGGGCTTGATGGCATGAAGGGTATATTTTCACCATGCCAGGATCTCTAAGGTAAACGAATGTAATCGGTTTGGAAAATGGTGAGTTTGCATTTGTGAGGTGTAGTAAGAATGCCTTTCCCTTCCAGCTGGCAGCCCCACCATGGAAGCCTATAACAAATTGGGCACAGGATGCTTCATGAAGTTGCCAAACTGCACCACCATTTTTTCCCTTGGTACCTTCGCTTTTTTTAAAAAAATGTATTTGGTGCAGGGTCTACAGGGTGTTCAGGGTTTTACTATGTAGGTTGGTCTCGTAGTGATCCTCCTGTTTTCAGCCTCCGAAGTGTTGGCATTATAGGCACGTGCCACTGTGCCCAGTCTCAATTGAAGTCTCAGCATGCCCCAAGGGCAGCATGACATGACAGAGATCAAACCCAGGCCACTGCACTCTGCCTAAACAGGAGCTTTAGTCTGCCAAACTATCTGGCCAGCCTGGTACCTTTGCTTTGCTTCCTTATGCCCATGTGGATTAAGGGAGGCAGAAGACAAGTTGGTGACAACTAACTGTTACAGCCCAGTAGTGCCTGAGTTTAGTCCCAAACTGGGAGCAAAATTTTCAAAATTAAAGTTTCTCTTATTTACTAATAAACATCATAGAAAAAAGATCCTGGAAATGGGGCCATTTCATTGCCATTTACTTACCTAGTAATAAGCTCCGATTCATTACAGAGGAAATACAGAGACAATACTTACCCAACAAACGAAGGAGGAGAAAAAGAACTCCAAGGGCATAAGACTTGAGTTCAGGACTGACTGTCCTACATAAAGAGAAAAGATAGAGATCCTTATTACTCTACTTCAATCAGAGCCAACGTCATTCTTTGCTGTCTATCAGAGCCCTTCTTTATAAAATTACTCATAGTTTTTTTTTGTTTGTTTCCCTGCCCAAACTCTAAAAATGATTGCAATTGCAGTGCCAAGATACATTTAGGAATTTAACAGTGTATTTTAAAAAACTGGAGCTGATTTGTCATGTACAGGACTGAATGCCAATGTGGTCACAAAGTGTACCCAGTTTGCTTTTGTTGAGGGAGGCAGTATGTTGCACAAGTGGGACACATACATGTGGAAAACAGTGGCGGAGGGATCCTTAGCTGTGCACCACTGCTGGAATCGTGAACATCCTGGTGCTGGCCTTTGTGGGGCTCAGTACACTGGCATGTTTTGTTACCTTGATGGCCATCTGGGACCTGGTGCATCCATACTCAAGCCTGGAACCCTTCCGCCTGGAAAGTGTCTTTGTAAGGCGATGTTTCTTTTTTTGGAACTGATCTGCTTTCCCTGGCCTAGGCTGGCCTAGGATACCCTCTTAGGGAGACCGTCTCATGTATCGGCCTCAACAGCCTCACAGCGTAACACCTGCTGGGATGCACGGAGAGCACAGTGGTGAGTGGTTCTAGACAGATAGGTGCATAGCAGGTAACACAGTCTCCTTGCAGTGCCTCGTCAACTTGTAACTGGTTTGCTCAGGGATTGCCTTCTCACCTGGAGGCCAAGGAGGCCTCTTTGTATCTTGTTCTGTGTGACCTAGACCCACTCTGTGTGCAACTCACTGTGTGTGCTGGAGAATGCAGGAGCAGGGGGGCGGCCAGACAGCTCTCCCATTTATAAATGAGGGCAGCCCTGCCTGTGGGTTGGCGGTGAAGAAATGAGAAGGGAGATACAGCTGACCTCGTGCACTTATACCTCAGGACATGTTCAGAGCCACTGGCAGAACATCTTTCTCTTGATCTGTCCCCATCATGAGCTTCTGGTAGAAAGAGGAAGCATATGACCATGCCTCTTGAGGGCCTTGAGGAGGCACAGCCAGTCCGGGGTGACTGAGCCCTAAGGCACACCCAGGAATATTTCAATGTGACTGAAACATCAAAGACTCATGCAGTGCAAGGAGGACCCAGCAATTGTTTCTGGAGAAAATAAAGGTTAGGAACCAAGTTGGGAATCAAGGGTATTCAACACACAGCGTATAGAACCTGTGCATGGGCTTGATGGCCAGAATGGTATTCTTAAACAATTCCTGGGGCATCTGTCCGATGGCCTACCACTTGGTCTGAGCCTCAGGGGTGCATGTCTGGGGATTCAGGGCATGACAGGTTAAAAGTAACTTTGAGAACAAGAGGAACTGCAAATGTGCCATAGACTGTACATGTCCTCCTGGATGGTGGGGCTTTTAGGAGGTCATGCAGACCTGTGGGTGGTGCCCTTAAGAATAAGATTAGTGCCCTTATAAAAAAATGTGCTGGTAAACCCCTTATTCCTTTTTCCATGTAGGGACATGGTGAGAATTTTCCATCCACAAACCAGGAAGCAGGGCCCCATAAGGTCATCTTTCTGCTCCTCACCTTGGATTTTCTAGTCTCCAGAACTGTGAGAAATAAATTCCCATTGTTTGCAAGCTACAAGTCTATGGTATTTTATTACAGCCCCCAAGAAGACAGTAAGCCGGGCTTTTTTTTTTTTTTTTTTTTTTTTTTTTTTTTACAATGTCTGCTCCCCTCTCTCACATTTTGGAGAAAGCTAAAAATGGGTTATTTGCAGAGAAGTGCACATTTTTTTTTTAAATTATAAAGAATATAATATAGACAGCAGGTCACAGCTTTCACAGAGAGGTAAACTTGACTTGGGCTGGTGAAGCCTGATCCCAGCAAGCAGTCTTTAGAATATACCTATCATGAGAACCAGCCAGATAGCTCAGTGGATTAAAGTACCTGCAAGCAGGCGCAGGGGTCAGGGGTTCAATCCCTGGGCACGCTGTGCCAGCCCTGCACCTGGGGCACTCTGGGATGGCAATTGAGACTGGGTGTGGTGGTGAGCACCTGTAATCTCAGCTCGTGGGAGGCTGTAAACAGGTGGATCACTACAAGTCTGATCTAGTAGTGAGACCCTGAACACCCCATAGACCCTTCCCTAAAATACAAACTAACTAACTAAATAAATAAAATAAAATGAATATACCTATCAAGAAATGCAAGCTCCTCCATGTGATTACCAGCTCCACGGCTCCAATTTTTAACACGTCCATTGCATTCATTTTAAGATTTAACTTGAAGGACATATAATAAAGGCACATTTTCCTTGTCCAACAGCCATGCTGGTATAATGAGCCAGAATATTTATCACCTGGAATTAGATTTCCCTCTAGCTATTACATCACTTGGAACAAAGTGAGCAAGTGCTAAGATGTCTCTTCCTATCCTGTTGGGAAACTGGTTTCCATAGAGAAGTCGTTCTCCTCAGATCTGAGTCATGAAATGATAGGCCGCATCTGAGGATTGTCCTAAGTCTCAGATAAGACTAGCGATGTGGCCTTAGCCTCTTGATTTACTGACTGAGAGATCTTGCAAACATTGCTTCATCACTCACTGGGGCTACTTCCCTGCCCATTAAGGGGACTTCTGTCGAAGGGTAAAAAGAGTGACAATGAAAGCCCAGAGCTAGGGCATGGGGGAGGGGGTCCCAGCTTTGACCTCCACTTCTGGATTTTCTGAGCACTGTCCTTGAGAGGGTCTTTCTGCTTAGCATCCGAGAAGCCCCCTGTGCTTCACCTCAGCAAGGGCTGACACACACCTGGGCTAAAGCTCTGACTGTGCCCTGGTGCCTGCCAGAAACATCTGGGATGGCAAATAGGACTGGGAAAGTGATAACAAAAACTACGGTGACCTCCATACTGCGCCTGCAGCAGGTGTGAGCCCAACCTCTGGCCTATAGACGCATTGGAAGGGAATCAGACAGGTCCTGAGTAATCGCAAGAGGTGTTATGGAGTTGAAGTTGGGTGGGGTGTATGATTTCAATAGAGTCTCCCTGTTGGGGCTGCCAGTTATGACTTCAGAGTGTTAAAAGCCTGAACTTTTTCTGGTGAATCTTGGCAGGAAAAGGTGGGAGTGGTCATGGTGGAGTAAGCCCTGCTCTCTGGTGTTTTTTGTGTGTGTAGATCTGTACATGAGAACTTCTAGTGAGAAATAAGCTCATAAATAGCCCCCCCAAACTCATACATAAGATCTGATTGGTTTTACGCTTGTGCATATTGTATATAATCATCTTCTATATATATGGCTTTAAATGTAATTGCTCATTTCATAAACACTTTTCACAGTCTTAAGAATTTTCATTATTCCATCAAGCTGCAGAGCCATAATTTAAGCTCACTATTTCACTTCAGGTATTTCTGCTATTATAGTTAGCACTGTAATATAAATCTGTCTGTATTGGGCTTTTTCCCTTGTAGAGATGTATTTTCCAGCAATAAATGATGAGCAGAGGGTAGGGTTCCTGCATAAATGGGCCTGAATATTTTTATGGCTCCTGACACACATTGCCATATTGCATTTTTGGAAGGACTGACAGACTTCTCAATGCCACTAGCAATATGGGATTTTACCAGCTTGGCTATAGCCATGTGAAGCAGTAGAGAAGAATGTTTTAAATGTAGTTTTCAAACTTATTAAGTAGACGTGGCAGCTTGCTTATTGTACCCTTAATGCCTCTGCACATTCACAAGGCCTTGATAATGAACTTGGTAAGTACTGTGTATAAATCCTCCTCAATAGGAATTTGTAGAAAAGACCAGCAGCTGTGGTGGGCAGCAGGAGAGGAAACCAGGGCAGTTGGGCTACGCACTCATGTGGAGTAGTTCCAGGCATTTCAGTCCTACTTTTCCAGCCCCTGGGATTGAACGGTGTGTATACACAACTATATGCTGGCAAGATGAGTCTTTCTCAGTACTGAGTCCTTTCCTCTAATTCAGACAGATACTAGAGAATGGGTCAGCTCATGCTAGCTTCTGTATATCAATCCTGCTAACTTTGCAAACCACAAAAGCAGCTCAGACTGCTTTTATTATTATAAAATAATAATATGTGAAGGATTATTCAATCCTTCACAGTTGAGGCACCTCATCTGTCCTAGGACAGGTCTCCAGAGAAAGAGAGGGACAGAAACCTAGCTGGCCCAACATCCTGCATGGGCAGGAAGAGCCAACTCTTGCTTTCCAGGAGACCACTGGCACAGTCACCCCCACATCTCCATGGTGTCTGCACAGGGTGGTCTTGATAGGCCACATGCCATTGAGAGACACAGGCAGGAACAGTACCATCATCCTGAGGAGCAGACATAGACATGAGTTTGGGCCAAATTCTCCTGCCTGAGGGCCTGTGGCCACACAGCTGCAGGGCAGGTGGGACATGCGAACTTGGCTAGTCCAATGTCACTTTCCTCTCACTCTGACAGTGCTATTCCCTGAAAAGATCGCGACCCTGTCCAGAGCCACCTGCAGAGGCTACTCCTGAGAGGACACAGAGGTGTCCTTTCTTCCATTGTGTCCAGCTGGCTTTTCTTATTGTGAGGTCCCTAACTGAGGTATCATGTTGGCTCCTGTTGACCTGGGCTGGCTGTGCTCCTTGCTGTGGCCCTATCTCTCCTGCCTCGTGAGGCTCACACAGCATCTAAAGGTATGGTTTCAGGAGACACCATGTGGACGGGAAGGGCCAGGCTGCTCTAGGTCCCTGGGCCATGTGACAACTTACCTGATGAGGATGATGACAGAGGGTGTCTGGGCCATGGCACCGATCATGCTGCAGACACACATGACACAGAGGAAGGTGAGGAAGGCCTCTTGGCACCCAGGACTGGGGCACTTGCCAGGAACCACAGTGGCATTCTCAGGGGGGACAGTGGTGAGGCACGCACAGCCTGTAAGGTTCTGAAAGGGAAGGATTTGCTGCTTTAACCTGGGGGGGGGGTCTCTCCAGGTTTCACATCCAAAGTCATCCATCAGCTGAGCTGTCACAGCCTAATTATGTAGTCTGTGGCGTTCCATTAATTAGGCCTGAATAAACGAGTTAGCTTTTTAAGAAGGCTGCAAAAACACATGCAAATAAAGGAATATTTATGGGGAGGAGAGCTGATTTTCCTGTCTCCTGTGTGTTTCATTTCCATTCTCAAGAATCCCTTAATAAGCTCCACCATAGACAAATGTGTCCCCCCCAATACAATTAGAGAGGAAATTGCGCTTCCACAATATGATAAAATATTGCCAAATTAACATTGTAATTACTTGCCAATTTGTCTCCTCTTTTATGCAATTATAATTACACTGAAGTATATTAAAAGAAGTAAATCAGGTAGCCCACATATTGTTGCTGGTTCAGTGCCCGGTGTGGCTTTTGGGACACAGGATGCACACATCCCACGTGAAGCCGCTGTGCCTTGAAGACCGCAAGATGACAGCGCTAAGGGAACAGTATTGCAGTGCTGAGAAAGCAAAGCAGGCTAAGAGAGTTCAAGTGGCTTAAGGCACCTCGTGGGGAGCAGAGGGAAAGCCCTGTGAGGGGCAAGGTGCACTCATTAATATATGATCAGAGAGGAGAGGGTGAAGCGACTGCATCGCATTTAATCTGCCGGGTATGATGGCTGGGCTGCCCATTCCCAGGCACACTCAATGTCGTGCTCTGGACTGCCTCACTCCAGGAAGCTCTGACGGCAAAGGGAGGAACAGGGGCTGGAAGAGGCTGAGCCGAGTGCCAAGCCAATTAAGGTTTGATAATAATAGTGCAGAGGCCTCTAATGAATACAAAGTGAAAACAGTCATAAATGATTCATCGCTTTCCTCTCCAGGACCCATCAGCTTTCTTAGCACATGCACAGGTAAATCCTCCTGGGAGCTGAATGAATCCCCGGGGCTTGCATGTGTCTCTTCCTCTGCTCTCACTCTGCCTTCACCCCTACTACATGCTCCCCTTTCTCCCTACTTCCTTTTCTTTACCCTTGCAAGATGACTTTAGGAGGGCCCCAAGCCCTGTGTGTTCCCACTCTCACAGGGCTGTGCCCCATGTGGGCTTTGAATCTGCAGAGCAGAAATGGGGATACACACTGTGCTGGTGTGCACTCTTCTCCTCAGTGGTCTGCCAAGGCAAGCATCTTGGTGGAAACAGCACACTTGGGATGTGCAGGTAGCTCCCAGCCTGCAAGACCCTGACTCATCTTTTCCTTTAGATTTCCTAGCTCTTGTATAAAACCTAGGGCTGGTGGTATAGCTTGATGGACTAAACACTTGCTTAGGTAAGCACAGGGGCCAGGGTTCGATCCCTGGCACCACATGCCATGTTGGATCTGCCCCCAGGCGCGCTGAGCCAGCGAGGAGTCTGGGCATGGTGGTGCATGCCTGTAATCCCCACAATAGGGAGGCCGAAAACAGGGTCACTACCAGTCCAAGCTGCGCAGTGAGACCCTGCATAAAAACAACAGCAACAACAAAACACCTTCCTAAGGTTAAGAGCCAGCTGACCATGGGACAGGAGGAAGACACAGAGATCTAGAAGGTAGGAGTTCAGAATATACCACCCAAAATATGCCCTTTCAATATAAGGATTATTTTGAGCTCAGTATCTGGAGAAACTAAAGACATAGGAGATGCTCTGACAACAGAGAGGTTACTGTTTTTAAAAGAAAATTCACATTTACAGTCGGTGTTTCCTTGATATCCAAGGAACACTGGGTTTCAGTCTCCCACTGCAAGACAACAAAATCCAAGGGTGCCCAAGCCCTCTGATACAATGGTGCAGTACTGGCACAGAGCCCGTGTACATTGTCCCGCATGAGTCAATTTCTAGATGACTGTAATACCTAATACAATGTAAGTGCACTATAATGTCATTAACTGTTAGGCCGTACTGTTCAGGGACTATGTGTGCGTGATCGATACAGATATAATTTATACTAGAGAAGGTCAATCGGTGGTTGGTTAAAGTCACAGATGTGGATAATAGAGGGAGGTGACACTTCCTCCACCAAGCAGCAGCCCCCTGCCCCAAATATGGAGCCACTGGGTTGTGTGTGATCACATCCCTAGTGGAATGAGATGAGTGGCCATCTGCAGAGTGAGCTGCGCCCTGTGTGGGGAGCGAGGACGACACGGCTAAGCTGCCCAGAGGTGAAGGGCTCCCAGAGGGATGAGTACCTTTATCAGGGAGACCATGGACGACCGCCTGTTGCTTCCGCCAAGTGAGTGTGGTGAGCAGAAGGTGCTACCTGTGCCATTTATGACCCAGGAAGCAGGCCCCCACCAGACCCCGAACCTGCCCGCACCATCATCCTGGACTTCTCAGCCTCCAGAACCACAGGAATGGCTGCTGTGGTTTTCAACCTGCCTACATTTTCTGGGCTATGCTAGCAGCCCAAATACACACAGCCTGGAGGCAGCTCCAGGCTGAACGATGACAATGAGGCCTCTGTGCAACACTAGTGCTGGAGGAGGAGTGTGTGACAGCCCAGGACCAGGGACATATCTGCCCCCAGGTGTAGGGGAAGCTAGGCCCTTCCAAAGGCTCTAGAGAAACCTGTGCTCATTTATTCAGGTTTGATTTTTTAAGTGAAAGTTCACATTCATAGTCAGTGGTCCTTTGACAAGCGTGGAAAACTGTGTGGCAGGCCCCCGAAATGACAAAGTTTTTCTGAAAAGGGCTATGAAAGGGGAAAAAATAAGCTAAAGTGGAGATGTAAGGCATTAAATTTTCATTTGGTGAGTGAATAAGACCAGGGACAGGACAGGGGCATGGCCCCAGGCATGGGAAGCAGACACACACTCCTGTGGCCTTCCCTGCAGGGAACCCCAGGGAGAGGCTGAAGACATCTTCAGATGGCCAGGGATGGCAAACAACTTTATTGGCACCCAGGTGACAGAAGGGCACAGATCTGGTGAGAGGTGGTACTAAGGGGACCATACGACTCAGGTGCACCAGGTGGTGAGGCTGCGATCGAAGATTCATCCCCTGAGGTGGCCTGTAGAGGCAGGAAGAACAGGGGATGGGAGCCGGAAGCTCCTTCCCGCCTAGGTGCACCCTGGAAGGAAGGGCAGGCTTCCACTAGTAGGATTTACATCAGGATCCCAAGGGGAAAGGGAGGTAGGGGCATCCCTTCAGCGGGCTCTGTGTGGGTGCCCAGGTGGGAAGCCCTAGTCCTGTAGGCAGGGGGAAGTCTAAATGACAGAGCTAAAGCTGGGTATGCAAGGATGAAGGCTTTGGTCCAATGTGGGACATGTCAGGGGTTGAGACACCTGTTCTCACTCAATTTGGGCAACAAAGAGTAGAGGCTCTGGAAGCTGCCTGGGGACCTCTGTGGCCTGAGAGAAGTGCCAGATCTCTGGCAGTTTCCATGGTATCTGTCTTTTAGGCATGTACTCCAGACTCCAAGTTCCTTTCAGATCCCGGAACTGCCAAACAGCCTGCTTTTCATCCTCGTTTCCAGGCCCCGTGTCCTCAGCAGTCGGCCTGGAGTTTGCCTGGTGCCAGGTCTTAGGAGGACAGGCTCTAGCTTTCCTGTCAAGAAGATGTGCTGTGCCCCTCATGTGGGGGATCAGATGACTGCCATGACCCCAGAACAGACCGCTAACGTTTGCTGACCAAGAGGAGAAGGGGTCTGGTGTGCCAACTCCACAAAAACTTGTTCAACACGGAGGCTTGACCAGCATAAAATGACACAGGTACACTGAGTCCCAAAGCAAGTTGTTAGAGCTCAGGTTGTTCAGTAAAAAGGAAGCTCACCGGGCTCTGGCTTAAGAGATGCAAGCAGATCCAGCACATAACTGTCAGAAAGGCACAGCCACACTCTATGGATGAACTACACTGAAACAACTCCAGGGTAACTACAGATCATAAACAAAACAAGGTCAGAAGAAGACCTTACCTGTGCTGGAAAAAAATACACAAAAATCTGAAACCTGAAATCTGAACCTTTTGGAGCCCTGCCACGACAACAGTGAAAGATACTACCTCATGTGATGGATGGTACTCAAGACCCAGGCACTACTCACAGTGTCCTCAGCAGCCAGGAGGGAAGAAAGGCCCAACCAGCTGCTATGTTAATGAGTGTCATGTGACTCTCATGTGCAAATGCACATGTACAAATACTTCACAATAGAAAAAAGAAATTCCTAAATCTGAAATTTCAAAGAAGGAGTTTTGGATAAAGGATACTTGATCGGCATAGGAAGCCAATGATGATATTATTTATTTAGTGGGTCAAGAATTAGGTCCAGAATATGCAAGAGGGACTTCTCATTTCCACTTTTGTGTACTTTTTGATTTTTTAACAATATAACTGTACTGTTTATTAAAAAATTTCAAACTTTGTAGCGATAAAAAATTATGGAGAAAGCCCAGCATAGTGGCACATTGTCTATAATCCCAGCACCCTGTGAGGTCGAAACAGGAGGATCACAAGTGTGAGCCCAGCCTGGGCAACGTAGCATTTAAGTGTGACCCTGTTTCAAAATAAAAAATAAGAAAAACACTGGGGATGTAGCTCATGTGAAATTTCTGGTGCAAAAAAAAAAAAAAAAATCATTGAAAGAAGAGTAAACAGGTCACTGAAAACTGTAGTCTTAGTCCACATTCAGGCATTAATTTAAATTGAGAAGTGTTTCTATTCACATGTGATGATGGGAATAAATAATTATAATAAAGTTGAAAGCCATAAAAATAGAGAAACTATTCTGTGGAATCTTGGGTTTGTTCTCTATTAATGAAGGAAATGGTGAGCACACTATTTTGACAGCTCCTATTATGAGAACTAGATCCTGGCCAGCAATACCTCAATAACACTGGCAAACAAAGTTGTTTTTGTTATGCACCCCCACCACCTACCACCGAGGAAGCAATTCCCATCAAGAAATTGAGTTGCCAGGCTGAAAGATGGCTTTTCTAAGGGAAGAGTATGAGAGGGGTGGTGTGGGTGGCACCAAAGAATCTGCTGTGCAAATTGGAGGGGGTGCGGAAGGCCACCCCCAACCCACCAGGACATCGTCTTTCTCCTCTTTATCAATTCAGGCATGCTGTCACCAGAGGGAAATGACAGTGGCCTCCAAACGTGGGGGCCTCCTCCTACGGCCCGGAGTGAGTCGGCCCAAGATGAGCCACATACTGTCCTGGTTCTGCCTGTGCTTTCAGTCTTTTGTGCCAGGTAAATGAGGTGGCAAAGGACAAGGTTACACTACTGCCACAGACTGGGGTGTTTTCCTGAGAAGCACCACCTGTGTGTGACAGATACCTATGGATTCTTGGGCAGTGCAGCGAAGTCCCTGACACCCGCCTGCTCTTTGGTAGTGGCTTCTTCAGCTTGGATAGGATCACACTCCAGCCTGGCCGAGTTGTCATTTCCAGAGAACAGATGGCAACCTACAGGCTCAAGGCCGAGGGGATGTTGCGAAAGCAGCAGAAGAAATACATCTCTTCTTCCTTTGGAGGTCATAGGAGACTAGAGTAAGACCAGCTGGCCTGCAGCATGGGAACTGGGGCCTGGTGCTCAGACCTTCAATATCCCCTGCCCAAGGCAAGCAGAGCACTGGGCATCATAGAGAGAAAGCTTAGGTGTTCTAGCACTTGAAGGTGGTGACAGTGGGCAGAGCACGGAGGTGCTGCTAAGGCTGCAGCTTGGGATGCCCTCGCCATCTCCTCTCTGGTGTTCCATCTCCCAAATGGTGTCACCTGCCTTACCTCTAGGTTTGAGCATCTATACTCCAGCCTATGCATGAATGTCCACTCCCAGGACCAAGTTTTTCCATGGCTGACATACTGCCCTGAGGTCAGTCTCCACATGGTCACTTTCTTCTATTTCATTGGAACCACTTAAGATTTAATGTTGGGTATTTAATTTTACAAAAGCTTTTCTAGATTGGGCGTGATGGCATACACCTGTAATCCCAGTGCTTGGGAGGTTGAAAAAAAGGAGGATCACCTTAAGTGTGATCTGTGTACTAAATGCATAAAAAAAGGCTTCTCCTTATTGGAAAAGTGATTGATTTTTAGATAGTTTTAGATAATATATAGAAAATCTTAAAGAAATATACAGAAATTAGTTCATTAGTTCCTAACCAGAGATACCTGGATATCTATGAATGGTTGGCTATAAATCCTTCAGTCTTTCTTTAGGTACTTTTCCTCACAAAATATTTTTCTTTTACAATCTGTGTATTGTTTTCTAATGTGTTCTTTTCACTTTTAACCAGGTAAGGCAGGACCCAGTGCTGCTTTTGAGTATTTTCTTGTAAGTAACTCTAGCAGTATGTCTCACTTTATCTAGGGGCCAAAGAGGGAACATAAGTAAGAAAAATGGCCCAGGCACAAGAGTGGCTGGTGGCAGGGGGCAGTATTTAGGTAGAAGGTGTATATCTTGTCCAAAGTGCCAAAGTGTCCAACTCATGCCAGAGTTCCAGCCTGTGCCTCCCCTCCTAGTGGAGGACCCACATTAGCTGCCTTCCACCTGGAGGGAGCCCAGAAAGCCAGATCCACGCACACAACATCCCAAATGGATGCCATTCACACTCAGGCTTGTGTCACAGAAAGTGCGTCTTCACATAGATGGCGCAGTGGCAGGCAGCTCCCTTCTCATGCTGTGCTAAGTAAGGGCAGCACCTTGATCTTCCCGGCTTGGGTTTCACAGCAGACAAACACAATGACAGTGAGATAGGAACAGACAGAAGGCTGTAAGCCTTACAGCAGGACCTGTTTCTCGAAAGATGAAAACATCCAGACATGTCTCAGCCCTACTTCTAGAGCAGGGATTTTAAGCCTCCAGGGACAACTGGCCATATGAGGGGGTGCCATTGCTGGAAAGAACTTGGAGGGAGAAGACAAGTGGGAGGGGAGGCTTGGGGTCAGTGTTAAACACTGTGCTGTGTGGAGGACCTCAGGGTGGAGGACCACCTGTCCCCAAATGCTAGTTGGAGCAAGGTCCAGAGGACTTGAAGGAGAACAATGGGTTCCAACCTTGGTTATGTGTCAAAATGAGGGAAGGGGCTTTAAAAAATATCCTATGCCTGAGTCTTAGCCTCAAAAACAAGGAAATGAGAATCTGGAGAGTGGGCTCAGGCCTCCGTTTCAGGTGCTCCCAGTGAACTGTAACAGGCAGGTAGGTCTGAGAGTTGTTACAGGGAATCAGGTTCCCTACAGGAATCTGCGATGGAATCACCCCTGCCCCTCACAGGCTCTCAGTGCTTTGCTGAAAGCACTCGATGTGTGTTGACTGGCCGGTGGGTGGGTTAGTCACCTGCCATTAGTACCCCACAAACTGCTGGGCTGGTGTTGACTTTCCACATTCTTCTGGTGACTGATAGAAGGTGGGTCTTTTTTTTTTTAGTCAATTATTCAGTACATCAAAAGGATACAACTTCTAGCAGTCAGTCAGCTGCATACTAACGCGTTTTCTGCTGGAATAATTACTTCTGAAAGTGAAAGGTACAGAAACAATCTGGACAATATATTCATGCCAAAGGAAGCTTATAAAATTAACTTGCAATCTTTTTGCACCCCTCCTGGTCATATGCAATGAGAAGAATTAGAAATTGTTCATTAAAAGCAGGCTGGAAACCTTCAATTGCTATCACTCAAGGAGTTATGAAAGAAGAAAATGAAAACCAAAAAATTCTATAAGGAAGGAAGGAAAGCCTAATACCACGAAACTGCTAACCCTGGCCAGATTTCCCTTATACTTGGATCTACTTGACCAGTTGACTTGGACCTACTTGACCTACTTTAGATGTGAATCATTTAGATCTAAAGGAATTATGGGAAATGTTTACAAGTTCCTATAGATACTACGAAGTGGTGCGAGATGAGTGAGTGCCCCACGGGGCACCTCCCAGAGCTGGCTGTTACTCTGGAATCAGTGCCACCCCATCGACTGCTAGTCAACTGTTGTCCAAGAGGGCACTGCCATTGCCCATCACTTTGCTAAGGTCAGGATGGGGCCCAGCAGGATATTCAGGAAGCTAGAAAGCTAGCTATGGTTTGCAGGAACCACAGCGGTTGCTGGGAGTGAGAGGAGCCTCCATTCCCTGGAGGCAGGTGAGGGAAAGACTGCAGAAATCAGCTGTGAGAACCAGGGAGAGGAGAGCTTTGCTAGGCTAGCAGGGGTTTGGGCGTTGGCAGGAAGGTTGCTAGTAGGCCTGGAAAGGTAAGTGGGTAGGAGAGGACTTGCCTGGAGTTTATTCAGGTAAGACAGGGCCCATGAATCTTAGACGCAGAATAAGGAACTGCACATGCAAAGTTCTGGAAGCAAGGGAGAGCTTGGTGTGCTGGGAGAACCGCAAAGAAACCATGCTTAGCAAGGGGCTCTCAGAGGACTTTTAGAGGGGCTCTCCTGCCTGTGGAAAGCTGGAGGAAGAGATAATTTCAAGTAGAAAAGAGGCAAGGAGCCTAGAAAGAAGAGACCTGGAGTGCAGAGCGGGAAGGCATCTGTGTTCCACCACGTTTGATCCTGTGCCCTGAGGAGAGGACTGACCTTGCCTCTAACTGCAGAGCGCCAAGAGCACAGGAGCCCCACAGGGGCACAAGTGATGTAGATGCATGCATGGGGCTGCGTTCAGGCTGGAAGCCTGTGGAGCTGAGGGAGGCGGGTGCATTCGGGCTGTGCAGCAGGGGCCTCCTGGCCTGGAGTGCAAAGGGGAAGAGGAGAGAGACTAGGAAGCCTTCTGCAGCAAGGGAGCTTCATAACGAACTTGGAGGCCAGAAGGAAAGATCTAGAAGGAGGAGGAAAGGAGGGAGGCAGTGACGAGGGAGGCGTTGTAAGAGGAACAGAAGCCACCATTTGGCACTTTTTTTCAAACCCCGCGGCAGAGATTTAAACGACTCAAATAGTCTTGTATTCATTTCTGGACGCCGTCCTAGGATTCCGCTGACTCCTGGCCAAGGCGCCACAGCCCCGCGTGAGCAATGTACAGAAGGGCCTGTCCCCTGCCCCACGGGGCACCTCCCAGAGCTGGCTGCCACGCCAAGCCTCCCGGGCGCGGAGGTTCGCGCAGCTGCGCCGTTACTAGTGCCGCGTTCTGGGAAGAGCCTGACTCCAGGGTTCCGAACCCACCTGTCTAAAGCCAGGCGCCCAGAGATCTGCTGTTATGAGGAAGGAATGGCGCCCCCAGCACATCCTAGGCCGGCCCGGCCTTGGGGCTGCAGGGGCTCTGCCTTGCCACTGCTGAGGAGGGAGAATGAGCTGCCTGCCTTGTGGGCTCCCTGGATGGTGCGGAGCCTCCTCCGGGAAGCCAAGACAGGAACCGCACCTGCTCTCCAGGCCACACCCGCAGCTTTGCTTCCTCAGCAGCTACAAGGTTAGGCTTTTATCCGTAAGACAACACCAGGGGAATCGCAATTTTAGTTTTTTCTTTTTTTTTTTTTGTCGGAACTGGGGATTGAACTCAGGCCCTTGCACTTGCCAGGGAGCGCTTATTCCACTGAGCCATCTCCCAGGCCCCAATCGCAATTTTAAAACCAATTGTTTGGTTCGTGCCTTCCCTGTGGTGAATGCTTGTTTGGTCTCAGGAGCAGGCCACAGGGAGGCTGCGCAATTCTCCGAAGAGGACAATAAGCAGTGCTGATTCATAACATGATATTAAAATGGTTGGATAAGCCGGGTGTGGTGGCGCATGCCTGTAATCCTCGCACTCCGGAGGCTGAGGCAGGAGGATTGTTGTGAGTTCGAGACCAGCCTGAGCTACAAAGTGAGCTTACGACCAGCCTGAACTGCACAGTGAGACCCTGTCTCAAAAAGACAAAAAACAAACAAATAAAAAATAGTTGGATATTAAAACGTTAATGAAATTACTATGAAAAAATAAGAATTGATGCTTGTGTTTTAACCATCCTCAAGGCCACACCCTTTTAAAATATTTATTTCTACTCTTGCAAAAAAATTGCTTTGTCATCTAAGTTTTAAAAACTCAAACTCCTTGTCAGAGATTTAAACGACTCAAATTGTCTCAAAGTATCAAATTCCTCCCATCTGCACCCCCCAACCTCCCACTGCTTTATTTTATCTACAGAAAATGTTAATAACCAGCCAGGAATCCAAATGTTAAAAGCATGGAAAAATGGAATCTTCAAAAATGAAAATAAATGATCTATTTTTCTTCTTTTCCCAGAAATTGTATGACCCAGGATGCAGGAAGGGGAAAGTTTCTGACTGCAAGTGGAGCTGTTCTGAGAGGAGCTGTCCAGGGCCCATGTTTGCCTTCCAGCCCATGAACTGTAGGGTCATTTACAGTGCACTTCTGGGTGACAGGGGCCCTCGCCTGAGAAACACCAAGGTCAGAGCGTGACAGATATGTCCGGCAGTCACTGAAGTGAAATAAGACGGTCCTACAGGAGAGGACATGTGTCAGATTTCGGAGGCAAGAATTCCAAAGATGAGGAGGGGGAGAGAGTGTTTCAGAGGCAGACACATTTGAGTAGGGTATTGAGAGGAGAGCAAGAGTTGTCTGACCAGAGAAAGAAGTACAAATGACAGGTTCTGCAGAAAAAAAAAGAAGGAGAAAGAGAGTGAGAGGGAGAAAGAGGAGAAGGAGAAGAAGAAGAAGAGGTGGAGGAGGAAGAAGAGGAGGAGGGGGAGGTAGAGGAGGAAGAAGAGGAGGAAGAAGAAGAAGAAGAAGAAGAAGAAGACAATGACAATGACAATGACAAACTGAAAACAAGTGCTGCAACCATAAAGGGAAGACACATGAGAACTGAGCTCAGAGCCCGAATCTTCTCTCCCAGTTCTCAGGGTGGCATTTGGAAAGGTCCCCTGCATTGTCACAGGGGCCCTCTTAGCCATAGTGGAGAAGACAGTGCTGCAGGGCCATCCTGGGAGGCAGGAGGGCAGCTGCCCTGCTGGTTCATGCAGGAGATGAGCAGGTTGCCCCCTCCCCCACAGCAGCACTGTGGACACAGAGGGCAGCAGGTGCAAGAGACATGGGAGATCAGAGGCTGAGGGACAGGGGCACCATGAATATGTCGTCGCCAGTCACCTGGCCTCAGGTTTTTATGCCAGGAACACAGAAGGCTTCCAGCTCACAGCCAACTGCAAAAGTCATGCTGAGAAGAAAAAATAAAGTATGGTTGGGGAGATGGAGAAAAAAAAGGCAGGAGGCATTCTTTGAAAATAAGGAAGAGACTAAGGAAAGTCAGAGGTTCTCAGTTCTGATCAAGGGTTTTTCTTGATAAGTCATTTTCTGATCTTTCCTTACATGCTTCTGACCATGGGGTGCTCACTACCTCTACACACAGGAGATTCCACTGACAACTTGTATATGTGCCTTGAGTGACAGCCTTTTCCTCCAGCTTCCTATGTACAGCTGCTTTGGAGTTTTTACATTTAGTTGCTTCATGCTGCTTCTGGAACCCCCCGTGAAGGCCTGTGGAGCTGGTTGGTTCTCTTGCCCTCCTGGTGGAGGGCCCTCTAGAGCAGGGTGTGGGTGTGGACCGGCTGCAGCAATGGAGACCAGCAGGTGTGCACCCCGTCTGTGTGCTCACTGCGGCCCTGGCCCCTGGGCTGAGTCTGCTCTGGCTGTTGCTTTCCCACACCGTCCCCCCACCAGAAGCTCACCCTTACCGTGCTGTTGCAGCCTGCAAAGCAGGCGGACAAATAGGTGACACCGTCGGCCCCACACACTGGAGTGAAGGAGTCCGTTTGGCATTTGCAGTTCTTATTGCAGGAGGAGTGGGGGTTGAGCGCCAAGCCACGCACTGAGCTGAAGAAGAAAGGAGACACAGAGCCCCTTAGAAACAGGGGAGTCTATGACAGGATGTCCCTGGGGACCATGCTGTGCCCTCTGCTGAGCCCAGCCTCACGGCGCCCTTGTTTGTAGCAGCCCTTGCTTGCCTCTTCCTTTTCCCCTTTCCCACATTAGCCCTCCTCACCCTGCATGGACTGGCCTGTGGCCACTGCAGACTGCCTGGATTAATGATTCCAGGCCTACAAGCAGCTGAGCCTAGCTTTGGCTCCTATCCTGAAGGAGGAGGAAAGGGCCCTTTGATCACCTGTACCCCCCCTCACCCTCTGGGCTGGGGGCAGCTGGGGCTCAGTCTACGGCCACCCCTTCCATGATGCCAGCCCACCCCTCACTGCTGAGCTCTGACCCCCTTCCCCTCTGGCCCAGTCTTCAGGTCTGTCTGATGTCTTTGTGGCAGACAGGACGCCTCATGTCTGCTCATGTCCTCATGTCTGGCTATGACACTGCCGCAGCTAGACTGGCTTCAATAATTACTGTCTGTCTGACTGATTCAATATCCCAAGCAGAATAACATTGAGATGCTTTCCATTCTCTTTTGTATCATTAAAGGAACAATTTCCCAAAGCACACAAACAATGAAAGAGAAAAGGGACATAGAGGGTATCTTTAATCTGCAGAGAAAAAGTGTCTCTTGCTTAGCCCTGTGCCCTAGAGCTTGAGGTGCCGCAGAGGAATGAAGGTGATGATGGTTTATTTGTCAGCTTGCATACTGAGCTCAGCTGAAGCTCTTCCATGTGGTAGGCAGTCTCAGGAGAGCTCCGTGGGCCTCATGGAGAAGGAAATGGGCAAGGCAGGTGAAGTCACTTGCCCACGTGGACACATCTTACCCATGGGAGTGGAGGGAGCAGAGTAGTGGCCGTGTGACCACGGGTCTTGCAAGGGGAAGCCCTGTGTTTGTAATCACTACAGTTTACCACGTGGGGGTGTGAGCTGGTGATCCCAGTGAGGGATTTATAGCAGGGTGAGACACAGGGGCAATTCAGAGGGGGGGCAAAGAGGCCGGGGGCATATGGTGCGAGAGTGACTTATAGACACACTGATAGCTGCTTCTCTGATGGCCCCCTATTCTTCCGTCTGTGGGGGACAGAGCCCTGGCTATACTGCGAGCTCCAGTTTTCCGGCAGGAGCAGATCTGGTGGAGGAAGCTGGCTATGGAGAGCGGGGGAGGGGTGAGCCGCAGGCCACCATGCTGCAGTATCAGATTCCACGCTGGCAGCCTCAGAGTCCTACTCAGGCAAGGGGACAGTGACGAAGATTCTCCTTCCTTATTGGAAGGGTCGTCTGGATGGGATGGTGGTCTGCACACTCGGGATGCGAACTAGGAAACCAGGGGAAACTAGCTAGGCTCCTACCCATTCTCTTGCCCTTTCCTCTGCCTGTTCCATTTCCTTTCCTTTTTCTCTCCACCACTTTAAAATAATGCTGGAACCTCAAAGGATGCTGGGGGTATGGTGTCAGCTTCTGACTGTTAAGGAACTACTGAAATCGACTGTGTCTTTAAGGCTGAGTTTTGAAATATAACTTATTTTTATTTTTTTCCTTTTCACTTCATTCCTAAATTCAAGTACCTAATGCAGTGCTATGATTGATGGGGTGGATGCCCCCCTCGCCCCTTCCAGGGCTCTACTGCCTGCTCAGTGGCAAGAGTCCGATTCTTTGGTGCTGGATGTAAGCTGACTTGGCATCCTCAGCTCAGCCACTGGAGCCTGAGCTGGCTCTGGACACCTGCGGGGCATAGTCATCCTTGGCAGCCCTGGGGAGACAGGGGCAAAGCTGGCATTTCCAGTACTCACTTGTTTCCATAGGGAACAGTAACCCCAGCCACAGGGCCCGTGTCACATCCCAGGAAGAGGAAGGAGACATAGCAGGCAGTAGACACCAGGTTGACGAGCATGGCCATCCGGATGGCACCCAGGGCAGACAGGCTGAGCTTCTTTACCAGGAGGCCACCCAGGAAGATGCCCAGGCAGGCACAGGGGATGGCCGTCATACCTTCAAGGAAAGCAGATGGAGGCCTTGAGTGGAAAGGAAGAGCTGGTGCCCATGGCCTGAGGCCACGCCCTGAGAGTGCCTGCAACCCCTGGGCGGTGTCTCTGCATGGACAGAACTCCAGGGTTTTGATTTCTGCCCTAACAGATCCTAGCAAAGAGGGGGTAGAAAGACAAACCCTCAGGGATCGTGCACCTCACTGCATGTGCACACGGATTCTAGTAGACACCTCAGGGGAAACACACACAGCTGACACAGGTTCACGCAAGAGCAAGACAGGAAACAGCCGCTCTACAATGTGACCCAGCGTGGATGCCTTCTCTGCCTTTTTGGGGTGATGTTGGAAGGGGATGTAGGACTATTTGGAGGATCTTCTCTTCCTCCTTCAGGAGGCAAGGAGTGAGGGCTGAATCAAGCCAGAGGCTGCAGAGCTCATGGGTCTGCAGACCTTCTTCTAACCAGCCTGCCATTCAGGAAATAGCATCAGCCAAATCAATAGATCTGGTATCTCTTGGCAAGTAATTGGCACACATGGATATTTTTTCTCTCTTGCTTGTACCAGAGCTATCTTGTAGGAAGCAGGTTCTCAACCTGTTATTTCTGACTCTCAGAGGCCCATGGAATTTTAGGTGGACCAAAGGATCTCAGGGTCTCAATCTCCTGTTTGGTTTGGCGCTGTTCCTTTTCATTTCATCTACAACTCTGCTTTCAATTACTGCATGTCATTTATCTACCATGCAGATTATGCACGGCTAATTTTCCAGTCCAGGCTGCCTCTTCCCTGCCAATCAACCAACCTCCAGGTCAATCGACTACATCAACCAGCTGGTATGTGCTCAGGGAATGCAAATTAATTTTAATATTAGCGTAAGAAAATATAATCAGGGAGGCTTAGCACAGCAAGAAAATAGTGCCAGTCATATTAAAACAACACACACCTCTTGTGTCATCCACTGTTGTTAGCAAATCTATGCTTGGTTTCTCTCCCTTGGTATAGAAATGATCTTTACGAGGTAGCCCTGAACATATCTCTGTCTCCATCCCAGCTTGCTACTCTCTCTGTCTCTCTCTCTCTCCTTCCTTCTTTCCTTCTTCCCTCCCTCCCTCCTTCCTTCTCTGCCTCCCTCCTTCTCTTTTCCTTCCTTTCTTCCTATCACCCTCCCTTCCTCTCCCCCTCCCTTCCTCCCTGTCCCCCTCCCTCCCTTCCTCTCTCTCCCCACTGCTGCAAAAGTAAGCTTACATGCCCAAGGCTCTGGAGCTACAATGCTCACTCTTGGGGCAGCCTGGCCCCTAGGGATGACCTGCACCAGCCCTGGGACATCATACTATTCTCCTCCAGCCTTACTATTCGCATGGATCTCCTTGCTGTCCACAGCCTTCTCATCTCTTGTTTCATTTTTCCCTTGCTTTCACTCCCTCTCTTGGGATATTTCTCCCCCAAGCACCAGAACCTCTTGGTTTTTTCTGTTCAACTCCAGCCCAGACTCCCCATGTCTTAGTACAGTACCTGGTATGCAGCGGGCATGAGGGTGTCATGATTGGAATGAATGAATGGGCTGTGTGACTGACAATCAGTGACAACATGCCCACATCCAGAGAGTGGTCTGTGTTTTGTCTTCTTTTCTAGCAGAGAGCAAGGGAGTGTCACCTGGTGACTGTAACCATGGCAACAACAAGCTTCCAGGCAATTTTACTCCAAGCCATCACCAGCCTCCTGCTCCTTCCCTGGTGTCCCTGCCTGTCCTTAAGGTTTCAGATGATCATTAGCACTGCCCACCAAAACTGCAGCTCCATTACCTAACTCATGCAAGTTGGATTCCTTTTATTTTTGTCATAAATCAACCGTGTCAGCGCCTCAACGGTGCATGTTGCATTGTGCTGCCTGCCCCACCTGGGGGTGACATTGTGTGTGGCCACAAGCCCTGCCTGCATGGGATAACCACATGCCCTGCTTCCCACAGCTACCATAGCAGCAGCTCCCTAAATGAGCTTCTCTGGTAGCCCCTGCCAGCCTCACCATGCCAGCCTGGTGCAGCCCCGCTGCAGACCGGGCACAGGGAGGGTGTGCTGTGCTGCCTGCCTCGGTGCCTGATGGGAGAGCCCCTCCCTGAGCCCTGCAGATGTACTCTAACAGGGAGAAATCACTGGGAGACAAACAGGAGCAAGGAGGCAAAATTGGTTTCTTTGACTTCCTGCCCTGAAGACTATTGATTTGTTTGTTAATAGGAAACTTAGGCATCTGTTCTAAAACAGGACACAATCTTGAGGCCGAAGCAAGTGTGTGGTTGTCATCAAAGTGTACTGTGCAGCAGCAAAGCGGTCGTGAGGAGGGAGATGGACCCTCCTGGGCTGGAGGGCGAGGCCCTGGGAGGGGCAGAGCACGCCAAGCAGCTACCACCGTAACTGTGAGGAGAGGTGTGTTACCCACGCTGTCAGATGCCTGCTGAAGGGCTGACAACATTTGGCTAATACTTCTCAGAAGCAAAACTTACAAAGCAGTGAGTGGGAAAGACTAATTAGTGAAGGGGGCGGGGCTAAGTCTGGCAGTTTCCAGGGAGAGGAGACTGCCTGAGGCACGGCTCACTGAGGTCAGGGTTTGACTGTGGCTTTTAGCTGAGATGCTATGTCCTGTGGAAGTGCGAAAGCTCGAGGGAACAGCCCGATGACCCCTGCATCTGGAGATCTTCCTGGGATCACTGGTCGGGCCCAGGGTAGGGCATTTCCGGCAGCCCTGGGGCCTCCCCGGTTTCTTCCCTGCTTAGCTGTCCAGTCCCAGGGCAACTGTCTTTCTGGTCTCCCTCATCTGCATCAACTAGTCCTCTTTTATTGCCTACAGGTATGTTCTCCTTTGCACCTGACATCTTCCAGCCCTGTGACTGGGCTGCACGGAAGCCTGAATCCAGCTTCTTTCTGTTTCATGCCGGGGAGCGGTGCCCACTGTGTGAGCAGCCCATCATTTGCTTCCTACTCGGCTGCTGACTGGCATTTGGGCTGCTTCCAGTCTGGAGTTATTATGCATAAAGCTGCTCTGAACATGGTTATATATGCGTATATAAAGTGTGGCTGTAAACACTGATTTCTGCTGGACAGATGCCCGGGAGTGACGCTAGCGGGTTGAGGCACAAGCTGGCACATACTTTGCTCTGACAGGTGCTCTGAAGGGTTTTCCCTGGTGGCCACACCCCTGGTATTCCCAGCTGGAGTGCAGAGTTCCGGGTACCCTGGGTACCCCTGTTGTGGGGGAAAGGTGTCAAAGCCTCTCAGTGCAGTGTGCATCAGACCCTCGGGATGCTTGGCCACTTGGCACTTGGTTCCTGGCCGCTTCGCGAGGTGATGGGGGATGTCAGAGGACAAGACGGAAGGACTTCACTCTCCCAGGCCGCTCCTCACATCTGACCCTGTCTCAGGAGAGAAGATGAAGTGCGTGGGGCTGAGCCCCACCCCTACCCTATGCCTGGCCCATGGTTCTACGCTCAATAGGTCTGAATGTCCCTCTCTATTCTCCAGGGAACTCGATGACCTTCCGTCATGGGCTGCCCATCCTCAGTTCCTTTTTCCTCTGCAAATCTGCCGTTTCCTTTTTCCCTGCTCGGAAACCTCCTCAGGTCTCTCCCGCCCCTCACAGCACTCACACTGGGGGCTCCTTGCTTCCTCTGAGGAGTGGGTGCTGTTTGCCTCTTCCCCACCTTGGGCTGCTTTCTGCACCATAGGACGGGCTTCATTGCTGCCTCCACACACTCAGTCAAGGCGTAGGACACCTGCCCTTGCCAGAGCTGGCAGATGCATCCGGGCCACAGCTCCCTTCTCTTAGCATGATCTTTCCCTTGATGCCCATCACCCCCAATCTCTGCATTTCTTTTGGATGCTGCTGAATTGCTCTGCTGATTATTTTATGCCCCCAGGTTGGGTTTCACCCTTATTAAAAAAATACACTTTCGTGATATAAATTCACTCATTCCTCAATTACCACCCATACACTGATGCAGTGGACTCTCTAGTACTGTATATATGAATTACTGTAACACTACACTATTCTGCACTCCTAACCCAGATGCTTCCTGGAGTTTCCAGCTGAGTACAGCATCTCAGGCACCTCAAGCCTTGCAGTTTCAAGTCTGAGCTCAAGCTCTCCCCAGACCTGATGCTTCTCAGCTGTTTACACTTGTCACACACGGTGTCACCAGCTGGACAAGCTGGACATACAGTGCAGATTCTTCTCTTCCCTGGATCCCAATTGCTTTGTCTTTGGCCCACAGCTAAGCAACATCTAAACTGATGAGCTTTCTAGTTATGGGAGTTAGAGGGGAATAAACTAACACAAAATAAAAATCGAACTAAGATACACTCTGTGACCACATTTCTCATCTGCTTTGCATGAAGACAAACTGATTTCGTGTGCCAATTCCATTGGGAGAAGCTGCCTGAAATCTATTATTGAGAACTATGAAGATTGTGCCTGATCCTGAGAAGAAGAGCAACAATCTATTAGTTATGTCTGCCCTGGGTACTGGCATAGGCATAGGATGCTTTCTGAGCATCCTGAGTCTTGTAACTATGGGTTGCTTGCAGTAAAGAATTCTTTTGCTTTCTTATGTGCTGATAGACATCTACTAATCTTTTAAGAGTCAACTCAATTACCCTTTTCTCTTATAATTTTTTCAACTTTTTCAGTTTATATCAATTCCTCATCTTCCTGGCCTCTCACAACGTTTCCATGTAAATTTCCCTTATAATCACGTGCTATAATAAATGCTGGTAAATCTCATCCTGTGAATACACAAGGAAATTCCTTTTATACACAAGTCCAGCATAGCTCTGAGCCCTTTGGGGCTCTTGCAAATTCACAAAGCATGACCCTCAGAACAGAATAAGACACACACACACACACACACACACACACACACACACACACACACACACACACTCACCAAGCAGCTGGTTGGCAGAAGAGGTGGTGAGGTTGAACTGCTGCTCCAGGTACTTCCCCAGGAAGGCAGCAAAGCCAGCTACCACTGCAATCTCCATGCAGGCAGCCAGGATGATGCAGGTGAACACGGGGTTGGAGAGCAAGTGCTTGGTGACTTTCGGGATCACTGCAGGGAGGGAGAAGCAGCAGAAGGTCAAGGGTCAAGGTCACTCACACCTCCATGCTAAGGCCTCCAGCTTCAGAGGTCCTTTCTGACCTTCTCTGGTCCGTATCTGCAAATAGTATCAGAAAGTACCTGGTTGCTAAGGCCAAAACCTATACAGAGCAGGTCGGCTACACTTGACAACCACGGCTTCAAATCATATGCTGGTATTCTGCCAATTGAACTATCTGCTACTAAAGTGGGAGACTACCATGCCTTTTCTTACAGTTCACTAGAAACATTAAAACATTTTAAAAAACAATCATAAAAGGTTTCCCACCAGCAAGAACAGAAATTTAGTCTGTTTCTCAAAAGGGAAACTAACCTGCATAAATCAAACATACATCAATACATTTAAGTATGTCCTTATGTCTAACTAAAAGTGTTCAGCTACATTTCTGAACAGTTTGAAGAAAGAAATGAAACTTAAGTCCTCTCTAAAACAGATACAAGGCCACGCCCACCTCTTCTCACTGCCTCCCTGGAAAGAAGGGCCCAGCAGTTCTCCCATGGGAACCACGGCTGATGGAAATGGGGTCACAGTTAGCACTGCTGCTCAGTCATCCCCTGCATGGCAGCCAGTGAAAATAGTGCTCCAAGCCCCACTGTGGCCAAAATCCACCCATTTACCCTGGTTCCCTGTCTGCCCTCACTGACCCGATCTTGCTCCCAACTGCACCCTTTCCTTCTGCCCGACCCTGCTGGCTCCTATGGTTTCTCCCTCCCAGCTCAGCTCCTCCCCACGCAGGGCTTGCGCCTAGGGCTCCTGTCTACAGCACTGCTCTTCCTACAGCCCCTCCTCGCCTCAAGGAAGTGCTCGCATACCACCCCAGCCCCATGCCCAGGGCTCTGGAGAAAGGACTTGTGGCTTCAGATATCAACAGAGCCAGAGAGCAAGGTGTGTTGACCTGCTCACATTTATCGGATTCCGGTATTCTTAAAGTTTGTGGCTTCTGAAGCCACCACTATTTCCTGTTAAACTGGTGCTTCTAAAAAGGAAGCTTTAAAAAGATCTGTCAAAAATAAGCACACAAGCGGGACTACGCACTCGGGCCCCCCTCTTGTCTCTCTCTCTTAGACAGGAGCTTTCTTTCCCTCAATAAATATGTTCTGCTCATAAACACAAAGAAAAGAAGCACACAAATTGATGTTTCCACCAGTTAGAATCCTTGGCACATCACCCTCAGCTTCTCAGTCATGGTGTACGATGTGCCCGGGTGGGGCACAGGAAGGCGTGGATTGCATAAGGACAACCGTGTCACAGCTACACACATGCCTTTATTTTAAAGTGCAGTCACCCCTCTGTATCCGTAGAACAGTACCCCCCTTGGGTACCCAAATCAACACATGCTCAAGTTCCTAATATAAAATACTACTGGATTTACAGATAACTCATGCATATTCTCTCATGTGCTTTAAACCATCTCTAGATTACTTATGTCATAAAATGTAACATAAAAGCTGTGTAAGTAGTAGTTTCTGTATTATATTGTCCAGAGAACAAAAAGGAAAAAGTCTATACATGTTCAGTTTTGTATTAAGTATCTTCAGTCTAACCAACTGTGGATGGGCTGAGGTTGGACCTGTGGATGCAGAATCCTACACACAGAGGGTTGACTATATTTACAAAAAGACAAGCTGAAAGTTAGCTGATTTATCTTATATTATGGCCCATGATCATTCTAGGTTACATGGAGTAAACAGATGTAGAGTTAGTCTTGCATAAATAAAAACAAATCATAGTACGGGTAATGTGGAGGTGAGGTAAAAGTGGTAAAGGTAGCAAACTAGTGGCTAAAGTTAGGCTGACCCTGTTCTACTAAAATTGTGATGACCGAGGGTACTGGCTTGTGGTGCCCTCATTTCCACCCATGTAGGCAGAAGATATTAGGCTCAGCCTTTCAGGAGAAACAGGCTCTGTACCAAGTCTTAGAAAAACGAACCCATTCCAGATAACAGGTGGGCAGACAATCGAGCTCCGCATCCCAAGGTGATGAATTAGCCAGCCGTCCTGAAGGAGAGAGCTCATTACCCAGGCTCAATCGCATCTCCTAGGAGATAGAACCTCTAAATGGCCCAACTAATTAGAATAAAATAATAATAGAAGATACATAAGTTTTTAATAATGTTAACAGACAAGCTCAATAAATCACAATGACAGAACAATGGACGGGGAACTGGCAGATACACAAAACTTAAAATTTATCATGTCTGGGAAAGATCCCAGGTTTCAAAAAAAGAAAAGAAAATCTCAATAAAGCATAGGGAGGTAAGGTTCTTTGACATAAGGAAAATAATCTGGCCGTGGAAATGGGCTACGGGGGCTACGTGGATGCACAAGATGTGAACTGGGCAATGAACTCCCACCCCCCCAGCTGAGCCACTGGCCGCTCCATCACCAGTGGTGATGGGGGTGGGGTGGGGGGAGGGTCCTACCACAGCCTCGGGAAGGAGACACTGGGAGTAAACAAGTGAAAATGAAACCACAACTAAAGAGGATCTGAATAAGAAGAGAGACAGTAAATAAACAACTTTAGATCCCTGGCATTCATTCGTACACTTATAACCTGACTTATTTTAAGCCCATTGGTCTTCCTGTGTGATTTGTCTCTCCTTTACAGGGTATTAAACATTTACGACAATCTGGCTTTTTAGAAATATCATTTCAGACAAATGCCCAGAAGTGTTTACTTTTAAAAATCTGAGTTTAAATGTTAAACTGTTCATTCTTAAAACTGTATTATTTTTAAGTATTATACAAATATTTAGAGGATTGTTGACTACATAGTGTTTAAAAATATGGATTCTTTAACAAATATAGAAGACGAGTACACTGAGTGTCAACAGAGGGCACCTAAGTCAATGCACAGAATCTCTTGGGAGGCCAGGGCTCTGCCATTATGAATCTGTTGATGAGTAAGGGCCAGTCTGCTGCAATGAGTGGCACACTGTGACTCTGTAACAGGCTTGTGATGAAGGCAGGTTTCTCGTAACACTATAGAGGGAATAGTTTGAATGTCACTGGCAATTGCAGGAATAAATGACTGTGAAAGTCCTACTATGTGCTCCAGCAGATAAAGAAGATAGAACTCCATTACAGCACTCCTTGGGTATTATGGCAGCTGGCCTCTGGAAGCATTGCAAGTGGCAAGGAGCAGCAGGGACACACTCCAGGAAAGTGAGCTGCTAGCACCCTTCCATTGTAGACCCATATTTTTTTTATTAGAGTGCAGCCTCTGGAAAACCAAGTACCCCAGCCACTGCACACAGGCTCGTTAGACTGCTGTTGAAGATGCTCCAACTGAAGATGTCAGTATCAGGCCCTGAAATGCTTCGATTTGAATCACTGTGTCTCTTTAGGCTTCTTTATCTTCTTGACCTTGATTGCATTGTCATTTGTTTTGGGGATGGGAGAGATCTTTGTTCAACAAAGGCAACTCCAGTTGATGGAATATTTTTATACTTCAGCAAACATTTTAATTATTCCAGAGATAATTCTTTGCCTGTAGGAGGGACTCCTTGTCAAGACAGGAGTCTGCCTGCTTTTGTCTTAATATCTAATGACTAATTTCTCCTTGAATTAGATGTGAAAATCATTAAGTTCAAGAAGCATTGCATTGAAAGCCTGAGGAAGTCTCAGTGCATTTATTTGCATGAACTTTTAAAAATGAAGCCAATTGGCTGCTAGCAATGATGGGTTTTTCTCATGTCCCACATTTCCCAAGGCTGTTGTTTTTTGGTTTCATTGGAATGACTGAGAGCATTCTAAAAAGATGATTCCTTTTTAAAAGTTCTTCCTGTTGGTACCTTCCAATACCCTACTTTGAGGAGGACTATAAAATTAGCTTGATCCCAGGGATGCACCAGTGTTTCCAAGTTTTTCATGCAAATGCCCAGTGACATCCATAGAATTCTAAGGAGGTGACAGTCCACAGGTGGCCCAGATAAACCGATGCACTGAGATTACCTTGGGAGCAGAACACATGCAGCTGCTTACATCTGACCTCCTGACTCCCCCTAGAAAGTGGGGGCTTGTGTGGGAGGCTGTCTTGAATTATGCAATCCCACCCACTGGGGAAACCATTTCCGCTCTCATTGGGAACCTTGTGCTATCATATGGCACACAGCTGGGTACAGCAGTGGGGAGCACTCTCTAAGGAAAGCAAGGTTTCCATTGCAAGCCCTCAGAAGGCTCTCCAGCCAGACTGAGACTTCTTGCAAACTTATGGGGCCTTAAGGAGGGAGAAGGACAGATCTAGGGACACCAGATGTTATGGTCTGTGTTTAGCTATCCCTGCAAAGCCTCATGCAGTCATGGGGTGGGGACTTCTAGAGTTTGAGATTAATTCATGATTAAGGCTGGGATTATGGATTTCAGTACTGCTGGGTGTGACTGTTACACCCAGCCTGAGTCACATAGCCTGATGCAACTTAAGGGAGACAAACTTGTTCTCTGTAGCCATGGCTGCTGCTCTTCCTCCCATTTGCCCTCTACCCTTTGCCCCCGTCATGAATGGATGTTCTGTGTCATGTACCGCTTTGCCTTGAAGTCAGCCAAATATGGATTAAAACCTCCAGTAACTGTGAGCTAAATAAACCTTTTCTTCCTTCATTTTGGGTGTCAAGCAATAAGAGAAGAAGCACTAATGCACCAGAACCCTCACATTGACGGGGCATCTTGTGGGTGGCCCATACCACCCACCCGCTCACATGCCTACTCACCCATGCCTCAGTGCACAAGCTTATCACTTTGGCCTCCCGTTCACAGATAAGGAAACTGAGGCTGAGATAAGGGGCTCCCACAGTGCAAGGAACCTCGCAGCAAGTCCACAGCACATGATCCGATCCTGATAATTGTGCTGCTGCTCTTGGTTTGCAAGTTAATTAGGCATACAGGCTACTCCTGCTCATCAAAAGTGCAGCTTAATTTGCAGAAATAAATAATGATAGCCCTAGTTGGGATGGTTAGAAGTGCAGCATGGATCTGGAGCTTTGTCTATGTTTTTCTTCAAAGACGAGAGAGAGGGAAGGGTGAGGAGGAGGGAGGAAGAAAGGGAAGGAAAACCAAAGAAGAGTTTTTGTGCAGTAAAAAGGTTTTTTCTTTTTTTTTTTTTTTTTTCAGGGAAGATGCATTAACTAATGTCTGAGAACAGAGCCAGGCTACGAGGAGTCTAGATTCTGGCTTTGGAGCTCAGTAGGTCTGGGCCTGGAGTACATGACCCCAGAGATAGCTGAGGAGATGCAGTGAGTGCTGGGGTAGGAAGTGTGTGGCCCAGGGTCCTGGCACATAGGGCTCAGGGAGACTGGGAAGCAGCATAAATAAGAGTGACCATGGCCACAGCATGGATCACGCTGGGGCTCCTGGCCGCTCACACAGTTTGCCTCAGTTGTGAGGAGGCCTGGCTTGCTGTGGAAAGGCACCTGTGTGAGCAAGCTGGTGACGGAGTGGAAAAACCACAGAGGCACAGTGGCCCAGGCCAGCGAGCGGTGCTGAGCACCAGGAAGTGCTGCTGGAGGCAAGGGTCCCCAAGGACATGCCCCTCTTCCAGATGACAAAGCCATAGGACAGAAGGTCAGGAAGCAAATGTCCACCAGTGTCCTTCCAGGAAAGTGGGGCGGCTCCAGGCAGCAGCCACTGTGGAGTTCCAGGAAGACTGCATTCCACCCTACTCAGCGCATTTGGTCTTTCTACTGGAAATAACATTGAATTTCTTTGCCTTTAATAATACTGCTATTGATGCATCTCTTTTAGAAACACGACAGGGGATGAAGCCCTGAGTCTGCTGCTCAGTAATCCTATCAGCAGCCTGTGGGGCAGCCAGTGTGTTGGGGGCTGAGCGTGCCACACTACGGGCTTCTTAGAAATCATGATAGCAGGGAGCCTTGTCACCATTTCAGACAGAGGACCAAGGGTTCTTGGAGAGGCTATGAACCCTGTCTGGCTCAGAATGCACAGGATTCTAGCTCAGGTCAGCTGAATTCCACAGTCAGTGCTTCTGAGTTTCAGGTTTTCATAGGGATTCAGATCATTAAAAGTTCTGAAAGCTGAGTTGCTACAAAAACACACCACAAGGCACGGGACAGCAGAGAGCAGAGATGAGGAGGGAGCTGGGAAGAGAGAGACATAAGCCATGAGATCCTACCAGAAAGAAGAGAAGACAAGGAGAAGGAGGGGGGAGGGGTGGAAAGGTGAGAACAAATGAAGGTGTTCTAGGGCAGAGGTCTGAGGCTGGATCAGACAGAAAGCGAACCCTAGGAACAAATGAAGCCTAGTGACAAATAGGAGTGTTTTGCAGCCGCCGAGTTGGCTCCCAGAGTGTCCGAGGTTGGCCGCCACCTCTTCATCATGCCCTGTCCGGGTCCTCCTGCTTCTGCCTGTGGAGGAGCCACTCCATCATTTGATGTAAGTACCACTTCCTGCAGAGCAGATGGTGAGGAATGCCAGGCGGATTCCACACCCTAGTAAATGAGCAAATGAGTGAGTGAATCCCAAGGACGAAGGGAAACCATTACAGTCTCTTACATCACAGCCTTTTGAAATGATTCCTTGCTGATGGGACCACAAATCTAGAAATGTGCACCTTTTCTTGGTTTTCACTGCTGATCCTGGAGGCGCCAATACCACTGCCTTGTGGGGGTGGGGAAGAAGAGGCCTTGGGTGAGCAAATGTTGGAGACACGCTGCTTCCAGCCCAGGCAGCCTCTGGCTCCAGCCTCAGGCTGCTGTGGCCTCATCACGGTGGCCCATTCTGTCCCTAGCAGAAACTTCCCAGCACCCTCTCCTTGCACATTTACAGGAAATGGCTATGAGGAGCCCTTTTGATGTGTCTTTAGAAGAAACAGTCAGAGAAGGCTGTGGCTTAAATAGACAGACAAGAAGCTGTCAGCACTGGTAACAAGCTTTTAGAGTAAAACCTGGGTATCAGCTGGTGGAGACTGGCAAGGACAACATGGAGCCTGTAATCCCACTCCTGGTGGTTTGGAGACCACCAGTTTTTCATAACCCCACCAATGAGGTACAAGAGCAAAGCAGTGGGGGTCCCTCCATCCCTATGAGCTGCTTTAAGGGAAGAATGGGGCATCTGCAGGGGCATGGTTGGCATCTTGCAAACTGCAGCTCTGAACCCATGACACTTGATCACAAAGAAGCCCGCGAGGCAGTGGCACCTTCTTCAGACCTGAGTGTTGTATCTTTCCATGTCAGGGCAGGAGCGAGAAAGTCACTGAGGAATTGGGTCTTTTGTAAGCAAACAGCCACCAGGACTGCTGAGCATGCTGTTGAGGGCGAACAAGCCTCACCTCACTGGCATTGGCTGCACCTAGTGCTCATGAGGAATAAACCCTGCCTGTGTGAGGATCCACTTCTGGACAGTTCAGAAAGAAAGTGGTACTCAGAAAAGGTAAAGCAACGCCCTCAGGTGGATACAAAGGCCCAGCGCGACACCCAGGGTTTCTAGGACTGTCTTCCAAAGCATGCCCTAAGGTCATTCTGGATTGCCAAGAGGATCCCAGGGTCCAGAGTGTCCCAGTGTATCTGTGATGGGCTCCCCCAGCATGCCAGCTGACGGTAAGTACAACTGTGGAGAAACCACTCTGCATGTGGCCTTGGTGGGGACCCCACACATGCTGCTCCTTCTGGGTATTTCCTTTGCTTGCTTGCTAGCTCATCCATCCATCCATCCATCCATCCATCCATCCATCCATCCATCCATCCATCCATCCATCCATGCATCCATCCATCCATCCATCCATCCATCCATCCATCCATCCATCCATCTGTTCATCCATCCATGCATCAATCCATCCATTCATTTATTCCTTCACTCATTCATGCATTCATTCATCAATGAACCCCAGGAACCCCAACAAGCATCTGGCATGTGCTCCACGCCCTCTCATGAACTCATCTCAGTGGCTTTTGCTGAAGAGCACCTTCCCACAGATAGTTGCCCAGCGCTGGTGCCCAACAGCCCCTCATCAGCACCTGTAAGAGTAGAACCAGGATACTGACCACCTGTCTCTGGGAACCTAGAACACAAACCCTCTCCCGGCCCAGAATTCTAAAAGGTTGGGTGCCCTGATGGTCCCTTTCACCATGAAATCAATACAGAAGATTCTCATGAGAAATCAACATGAGGGGTGAGCACAATTCTGAAGACAAATCACACAGTAAAAAGCACTGTGGAATGGGAACTCTCCTTCCCTGGGGCTCCTCATGGTGACACTGGGCCAGAAGGCACAGGCTCCTAATAAAGAAAAATGAAGGTGAAGCTGACTGCTGACTGATGAGGGAAGAAAGCGGCCTGGTGGAGACACGGAAGCTGGGGTCTTACCTAGAGGGTGGATGTGCACCTTACCAAGAAGACAGGCAACTCTCAGATGATAGCAGGGGACACAACCAAGTTCAGCATTACTGGGGCAAGTGGACCTCAGCAACTGGGACAGCAAAGCCTCTTCATTTCAGCAGCCTGGACTGCGGGAGTAGATGCTGCCTGACAGAGCATTTGGGGGAGCAGCGAGGGAGCTTTAAAGAAAGCAGAAAACTGCAGTGGGCTGGGAGAGGCATGGGCACTCATCTGTTTATTTATCACATAGCAAATAGCAGGAATTTAGCTCCTGGTCTGTACCAGGATCTAAGCAAAAGCAGCTCAAGTCTCTGTGCCCATAGAGCTTATGCAGGAAGTGAATAATTACACATCCAGAAATGATGCCTGTGTTGGGAGGACAGAGACAAACTTCGTACATGATGAGGAGCTGGTGCCTGAGGATGAGCAGAGCATAAGGCAAGAGAAGCAAGAGCAGAGCTCTGGGAGCAGGGGAACGAGGGCTGGCAGGAGGCTAGGAGCCTTCATGGGGGGAGCAGGGGAAGGAATATTAGTGGGAAGTACTTGGGCCTCCTGGACGGGCTTCACCTCTATCTTCCCCTCCCCAGCAGCAGAGAGCAACACAATCATCTCAGAGTGGAAGGGCTGTAATAGCCCACGGAGCAGGGGGAACAGGAGCAGGAGCAGGCTGCAGAGGGATTTAGAAGGCGAAACCAGGCACACTTGGGATGGGTGCGTGGTGTGGCATGGAGGCTACAGAGGGTCCAAGAGGGTTTAAGTGTCAGTAAAAGTGAGGCTCCCTGGAGCTGGGAGTGCTGTACTCCAGCAGCAAAAGGAGCACAAAGCAATCAGACACAGGCAGGACTTTTGTCATGTGGGCCCCAGGCTGGTTCTAACTCCCTCAGTCCTTTCATTAGCAGAATAGTGGATCCTATAGGAAACAGCAGAAAGGGTGCTGGATGTGAACCTAGGGTTGGAAGAGGCCCTGAAGTCTCAGTGATCAGAAGGAAGGGCCTCAGCCAGGCCCTGAAAGAAGTCTTATGGCTGAGATGCAAAGCTGTGCTGTGGGGCCGGGGAGATGGCTCAGTAGAACAAGTGTTTCTCTGGCAAGCACAAGGGCCTGAGTTTAATCCCAGGTTCTGGAGGAGGGGGGGCGCTGCATCCTGGTGGGCAGGCTCCCGCCGAGGGGAGGTGCTGGGATTTAATAGGCCTGAGCTCTTGTTCATCTGCTGCTGCTTTACCAAATGCTTCTGTGATCATTGCCAAGAACTAGGGACTCCCTGGCTGTTCTGGAACATGGCTCTGCTGAAGGTGACACACTCATCTGATGGCCCAATGACCTGAAAACAGTCCTTTGAGCCTTGGGTGGGGAAGGGCCACAGATCCAAAGGTCTACACCACCATGGCTCACTTTGCTCCATAAATGGGAATAAGTACCAAGAGCAACCTTAGCTGGGTGCTGTAAGATTTAAATCAGCCCCTGTTGCCAACAGTGAGGGGAAATAGGTAACACCGCCAGGGTTGCTCAGCTGGAGAGTGGCTGAGCTGGATTTGAAAACAGGTCGGTGTGCCTTCAGGCAGGCTGACCCACGACCTGGAGGAGCTTGGGGAAGCCTGGGGTAGAGGGTGAAGAGCTACTGCTCTGCTCAGGGGCCTGCAGAGCTTGCTGGGGACACAGACTGATGGAAGAAGAAGAAACTGTGCAAGCTCAGGCAACATGAATAAGAAATAGTGGCCTGCAGTCACTCTCGAGAGCCACAGTAATTCCTGTGATGTGCAACTCTGATATGTATTTGTACCATAAATGCATAGTATGCTGCGGGGATGCTGATTGGATGAGGTTGTCTTGGGAACACCAGGCAGCACTGCATGGTGCTTCTGGAGAAATGGTCACATGACAAAAACACTCGCGTCATGGGGGAAAACAAAGGATGTAAGCGCACGGCCCTCTCCATGGGCTGGCGCGCATAAGATTTGTTGATTAGCATAATCACTCATGGTGCTGAGCTCTGGCTCTCAGGGAATCTTTTGGAGATGCAGCCTCCCTCTCCTGCTAGACCATTAGTGGACCAACTGCCTCTGAGAGTTGCTCATCCTAACTGCAGAATCATTAATCATCTAAACTGCAAAATGCACATGGGCCACAGTTTGTGAGTTTTGGACCCATTTACCAGTGGTGCACTTGACAGCTCAAAGTGGGCTGTCCAGGGCTTATGCTGTCATTCATCTGTCCTCTGTCACATCCTCCAAACATAAGCTTAAAACTACAAGCCCCTTGGTCATAGCCATATCCCAGCCCCTGGTAGGGCATCAGTGAATAATGACTGAATGGAACAAATGAAGATATGAGCAGCTGAACAGTCACTGAAGCATCCTGAAGCTGCAGCAGCTTTGCCTCTGACCCTCTAATCATCCAGGGAGAGGAGGCCTTGCCTGTCCTCTGTGTATTGAGAACCACCTAGACTGGCTTCTGCAGGTCCACCACCCTGGCCTGTCTTACCTGGGTTGCTATGTGGCTCTTCACTGGACAGGAAGACGTTTGATAGCCCAATCATATCCTTTCATCATGCATGCCCTGAGATGAATGCACCTCTTCTAAGACAGAGCTGTCATGCCAGAAGTGTCTGGAAAGGCTGCCATCATTATCACCTGGGGTGAGGGCATCCTATGCCAAGCTGCTCTCATGCCAGTGAGAGGGACTGATTTATCCCAGTGGGTTTGGTGCCTGGCTCTGTGTCAGTGGTCCTTGGCGTCCTTGGAGACACACTTGACCTCTCTGTTGCTGGCTGGGGCTCCCAGAAGTGATCCAGTTTGGTGAGCCTCTTTAATAAAAGAGGCCCATATTTATGAAGGGGGCGGAAACCTCACAGGACACCGAGTGGCTTTCTCATCTCCCAATGCAACCCAGGACTCCAAGGAATGAATTTTAAGGCCTTCTACGGAAAATTACAAATCACAGCATTGGTACCAACCAGTAAGGAATGTGGGTCAGACACGCCACTAGGTTATTAGTGAGCATCTTTTCAGAAATGGCACCAGTTCTTTCAATTCTTCACACACTCCAAGGTATGATTAACAGTCTTTAGCTGCTGTGCTTTTGTTCCTAGGATAATGCTGTCAAGGTAGAAGTGCGTGACAGTTTCACATGAGTGGGAAAAAGGCTGGGAGGAGTGAGAGATGGCAGAGCTGGAAGAGAGTGAGGCTGCAGTCTAGGCTCTCATGGTGACTCTCACTTATCCATAGCAGGTGTCCTTCCTTTTATAAATGTGCAGGGTAGAAACTGTTGGCCACAGGGGATGCTACCTGAGACCCGGGAGGCTGGGTCTGCAGGCCAGTGAGGACTCTGCCTGGCCACCCACTTTTCTCTACCCCAACTTCCTGGGAAGACCCTGCCAGTTTGCTCCCGCAGGCCTGTGGCAATCTACTCATTCCTGAAGTCCAGGGTACTCAGAGAGACAAGAGCACAGAGTCATGTGCCTTAGAGAACAGCACACAGAGCTCCGCAGGGGGCAGCTGTGACAGTGAGTAGCTTTGGGGTGGCTGGGTCACTTTCAGCCAAGCTGTCATTTTCCTCCCCTTGCACAGACATCAGAAGTGAGAACCATCAGAGGAAGCTTTTCATTCTGCATCATCGTTTGTGGCTCACCATTTGATCAGAAGAGCTGAGTTAGTTTCTTTTAGAAACAATAGTGAGCTCTCCGCTGCATTCTGAAGTAGGGTTGTTATGGTGATGGTTTGCGTCTTAGTGCCCCCCTGTCCCAAGCCTCATGAGATCACAGAGCTTTTCCAGAGGTGGCTGAATCTAGAGTGTGTGAGGCTGGGATTAAGGGTGTGTGACTAGGAAATCAGCCCAACGGTCTGGCATAGTTCCGGCTAGGAGGAAAGGTGTGAGTGCTACCCCAGCTGCACACCACATAAGGGACAGAGAGAGGTGTGTCCCTTCTCCCCCTCTTGCTGCGTTTGCTGCTGTGGGCTGCTGCCCCCTGCCATGTTTCACCCTGCCTTGGAGCCAGCAGATGACAGACGGAAGCCTCTACAAACTGTGAGCTGAATCAACCTTTTTCCCTTTAACTTTGGGAGTTGGACTTTAGTCTTAGCAAGAGAGAAAAGTGACTAAGACAGTTATTAAGAGGAGTTCATATTTCTTTCTGGAGGAGAAGCACATTTTTCATCTTCCACATGAGAACAAAGTAGACCTAAAGAAATGCTCTTTGGACGTGGCTTTTGAAAGAGTGCTTCTACCAGGCAGAGGGGGCCCCCTTCCAGTCCTTTAATGCTTGAAGAGGCTCCTAAGTGGCCCAAAAGGGTTCGAGGGAGTTCTGGGATGATTTAGCATCTTCGCTCCCTTTGTGATTTTCCATCTGCAGACATTTATATGTATTTATCCATCAGGTTCTATCTACCACCGAGCTCCTAGCAATAAAACCTGGCTGCATTTTTCAAGTGAGTCTGGGCATAGGTTAAATGCAAGGCTAGTGGGGGCCAATCTTTCAGAACAAGTACTCTTCGGCCTCGATCCAAGTCCTCCAGTGCTCGGACTCAAGCGCCTCCATGCCTGGCCTCTGCTCCCCTTGCGATGCCCCATCATTCTGACCACCACGGGTACACAAAGTGCGCTTTACCTCTCAGCTGCTGGAAGCAGGAGGCACTGCTGTCCGGCTCCAGGGGGTGCCGCAGGACCCCGTTGCTGGGCTTGGGCCTCTCGTATTCTCTTTCAGGGAGCATGGCCTGCTCGCTCTCCATGGCAGGGTCCGAATGTGGAGGCAGAGACTGTGGGAACCCGAACATCAAGAGGGAAGAGAAGAATAGTAAGGCACCGCAGAGCAGAAAGCCGCCCCACCAGGCTCCGATCCAGCGGGGGTCGTCCGGGGTGATGTCCAGGTTACCTGCAGAGGGAAAGTGCACACTCAGTGGGGTGGGACCTGGGACAGGCAGGCTGTGGGGATTTGCTGGGGACTTGAATGTGCTGCATGGAGAATTCAAGGGCTCCCGGAACAGACTGGGTGTCCGGCTATGGAACCTATCTGTTCTGCAACAGTGCTCCTGTTCTTCCAAAGCTGGAGACTGATCACGTTCCTGCTTTAATTTTCCTGTCTACCCTGGGCTGATGTCAGTCTAAAGAAAAACAGTTTAAAGCCAGACAGCCTCTGCAATTGTCTGGCTTAGCAACGTTGCCAAGGTGTGCTGGTGAAAACACAAGGAAACACTTATTGTTCAAGGGTAGAATTTTTTATTTTTAACTAGTAAAGATGCTCATCTCCCCCAAAGAGGCTTATCTGAAATCCCATTCAACATCCACTCTTTGTCTTAAATCAGGCTCACTGTGTAAAAGAGGATAGGTACAAAACAGAAGGCAAGAACATGGAGTTGGACCTGAGATGCACTGAGGCTACCAGTGTGGAAATCAGGTCCCCTTCTTGCTGTGGGACTGCTGATGCCTCTGCTTGCTGGTCTATACTGCACTGGCTAGCAGGGCAGTGCTCATTGTATAGTCCCTGGGATCACACGAACCATCCCAGACGTAAGGCACTCAGCCTAGTTCCTGGCACTGCTTCACCCTCAGTGGAGGTATCTTGTCGTCAATGGCTATAGTCATACATTTTTAAACAAGTTCAGACATTGTTGGTGGTCTGTGGCTTGGCACCAGCCCTCTTTCAGAAAGTTTTGCAGCCAACTCATGCACTTACGGGCACCATGCATGTGGTTTGCTGGCTTGTGCTCTTGCTTTATGGACTCACCTGCTGAAGTCATGGCAAGATAACCTACAGCTGCTTACTCATTGATATTTTTCCTTGGTCTATATGGTTTCCTTGCAAAACAGTATTCCTGGATGAGCTGCTTATAAATGGCTCTTTAACAATAAATGATATTCCCCAGAAGGGGATTCTTGGAGACCTGGGAAATAGCATACGAGTTAAGACCAATAGTGCTGTGGGCCTTGACCGGATGGATGGACAGCTCTGGGAGAAGCAGTGACTGCAGACACTGGACGAAAGCTTCTCCATGTATAAGATGCATTCCCTGAAGAGTCTCCAGCCAGCATTAGTGATAATGCCACCATCATTTATGGAGGGCTTCCCTCTACTCCAGGCAATATGCAGAGCAGGTCCTTAGCTGCCTCAGCCCAGGCTCCTTTCAACAGAACAAAGTAGGGGCTTTAATCCCTTTTTTGCATAGAAGGGAAAACGGGTTAAGTTCTTCATCCAAGTTGACAGAATTGAAGGTGGAACACAGGCATGTGTTTGCACAGCAAGGCCCACACTCCTAGCTGCACTGTACACCCTGGGTAATGATGACTTTGAGCTTCAGGCAAGGGATCTAAGATGAGAAGCTGTCCTGGTAGGTGGCAAGCTGGCTTTGGAACATGGACCTCTGCCCTGGAAACCCTGATGTAAGTACTAGCCATGACACTAGGAAGGACCAGATGCTTTTGTTTAACTGCATGATGGGGAAGAGTACAAGTAGCCTCAGAGAACCTGGGACTGAGTCTTAGCTCTGCCCCAGCCTGGTCTGATCCCTCCCTGAGCCTTAATGTCAGTATTTGCAAAATACAGATAGCACCCCCTCCTAGTAGCTGCAAGTAGGACAGATAGTGAGTGAAGATCCCAACTCATAGGAGGTTTTTTTATGTAAGGCAGCTCTTGTTATTTTCATGCTTTTCATATATCAATGGGAATTTCAGTGGATGGGTCTTTTAAACAAGGTCTGGCATGGCAAAACACGGTGGTCTTGAAAGCATCTTTATGCAAATGAGGGACGAGTAAAGGAAATAAAATTGCCTCAGGTTTGCATGCATCAGTTACTGTGCTTCTTTACCTGATGCCAAATGATGAAGGGAAACAAAAGCCACTAGCAGGCAGCTCAGCATTTCCCCCATTGTCTACAGGCTCTACAAAGGGGTACTGGGGAGTTCACAGAGGTGAGCGGGGTAAGGGAGAGAAATCCTGCCAGTTGGGAGGAACAAAGTGAGTACTGTGTAGAAAGTCACAGGCAGTTAGTGACTCTGCTCTATGTGTGAGTAAACACCCCGGGGAGAGGGCTGTGGTGGGAAAGGCAGCGTTGTTTGTGCAAAGGTGGCAGCGCACTCCCGGGAGGTGCACACATGTGTGTGGGAAGCTGATATTGAAAGCCAGGAGAGTGCGTCACCCAGCTCAGAACCAAGAGATGCCTCATGCTTGAGCATGAATGGTGGAGACGGGGCTTCAGGAAGGGGAACTGAAGGCAGGATTCTGTAGCTCTAGCGAAAGAATAGTTGGCTACTTGGAGAGGTATTGATTTTCCCCCCATCATTTCGGTGCTCCTGAGCAGTGTGGCAGTGTGACAGGGAGAAAAATGCTGAGGAGAAACTCCTCAGTGCTGGGGGAGGGGTGATACCTTCAGGGAGAACCAGGAAGGCCAAGCTAGTATGAGAAACTCCTTTTCTACACCTATCTATATGAGAGAGTGTATTTTTATGAGACATTTCAGCTAGTGACAGTAAAAATTTCCCTTCACTTGGCTGGCAGTTGCTAACATTCAGCATAGAATGTTCTAGAAAAATGGATGTTGAGAGAGAGTTCTCCACATGGGCTGGCAAAGAATGGTGTAGAGGTCACCAGTGTCAGCACTGGGTTCTCCCTTCTTCTGGGACACAGAGGACTATACCTCCCTTGCTTTGGGAAGTTAAGTGGGGCCATGAGGTTTGTCCATGGAAGGTGAGCAGAGAGAAGTTATGTCATTTCTTCGTTAAGTGTGCAGGAGCTGATGGATGGCTCTCCTCCTTTTCTGATGGTCCCTGACAGGTTACACGCACGATGAGCAAAACAACCCCCACTGGTCTTCACTGGATATTCAGTATGAACAAGAGATAAACCTTTTGGATCCTACGCCACTGAGGATTTGGGACTGTTTGTTACTGCAGCATGTTGTGCTACGATGGAAAAGGGCTTAGGGAATATACATTCCTGCTCTATAACCATAGTGACCCCAGAGGTGTTGGAATGGTAAAAGTATTATTTTAGGCACAGAAAGAGCACAAACCTTACTCCTTTTTTTCTTTTAATCTAGTTTCAGCCTTACGGTGAATACTGCTGTGCCACTAGGACATCCAGAACCAAACAGAAAGGCACCTGTTTGCCTCATTCACGTGTCATTGAATTGACAATGAAATCAGACACATGGATGGCGAAAGATGTTGAATACAGTGGGGTCAAGATCTCTGGCTGAAGGGAAGCCCAAGCAAAGGTGCCACACCCTCTCGGCCTCAGAGGAGACAAGGGGAGCTACTTCAGCCACTGCACTACCCCTTGGCCCTTCTAGACTTTGGGAAATGCACTGTTTCATTTTGCAGGGAGCTGGGTAGGAAGACAATGGGGATAGAGCTGCCACAGGGGTGCCATGGAGGGGTGGAGGGATGGTGCTCTGGCATGAGCCCAGACACAGCTGAGGGCCTGGCTTTGGTGTTAACAGGCACAGAAAAGATCTTTTGCATGAGATCCATTTCGCAGTACTTCCACTTTTGTACCTGACTTTTGGGCTGCTCCTGCAGCTTGCTGGCTTCATTGGGGAAGCCGAGCAAGCTATCAGACATCTGTTTGTATCCTCTGTGGAAGGCAAGGGGAACAAATGGGACTCATGGAGTTTTGTATTCATTTCCGAGGTCGAAAGAAAGATCACCAGGAAGAGGAATAAACTAGTTTAAAACTCATCAACCAATCCACAGGGGAGGATACCTGGGATTTTAAGAAGAGCAGGTGAAACCAAATTTGGACTATTTGCTTTTTTTCCCCTTGGTCATTCTAATATGTTCAAGCTAATATGGCTCTCTTGGTGATATTTTTTTTAGTTCATTTACCTATTTGTTTAACCTATTTTATCAAAGTTTTGCCATGGGACTCAAGAATTCCAAAAGTATCATTAAGTTACAAACTAATTAGAAACTAGAGACAGTGAGGGGCTGAGCTCAAAGGGGCCATGGAGCATCCATCCAGGATACCAGCCATTGGGCTGATCAGCCCAAGCTGGAAGGATTTGGCAGCAGGAAGAGCCCTGTGAATGGCAGGCAGAAGGCTCTCAGCATGCTGACCTTTTCCAGGAAGCAAGCAGATCCACTCCAGCTGCAAACAGCAGGCTGCGGCCTGCAGGGCCAGCTGGTCTGAGTCTGAGGACCAGCCTGTGTGGACATGCTGCTGAGGTCAGCCAAAGCAACAAGGCCCCTGTGCCCATGGAAGAGGTCAGCCTGCTGGCTAACTTCAGGTTTCAGGAGCTCGGCAGAGAGAGAGCGGCTTTAGGGTCAGACAGGACTGGGGTTGAATCCTTGCATCTTCCCTTCCGAGCTGTGGAAATCAGTCAAACTTTCCAATTCCTCATGATACCTAACACTTATTATGTGCTTGGCATTGATAGGTACTGTCTGGAGTGCTTTGCATGATTAACTACGTCATCTGCACACAGATCCACACAGAATAATGTCCCCAGCATCACAGAGAAGGTAGGGGGTGCTGTTGGGATTTCTGGAGGTCTGTTTCCAGCACCTGATCTCTCCAATCTCTGTGTGATCATGCTTCATCTAAGAGCTGATTCTGCACTCGCATAGGAAGGTTCTGAGGTCCCACAGAGACATCTACTTCAACTATGACAGTCTGTGATCAATTTAATCCACCTCTGCTCCTAATTTCTCCCACTTCTAAATGCATAGGTTAAGGCTGAGCAGTTCACCGATCAGGGGCATACTCTGCCACCAAGTCCCTTTTGCCCAGGTCCTGCTTTCGTCTGAGTTGCAGCTGTACAAAGACTTTCTAAAAGAGCAATTCTGGAAGTGCCATCCTTTCCTTCCAAGCTCTGAGGGGAGGGATCTATTCTCCACAGAGGCACCAAACAGATGAAAGGCGACGGCTGCAGCATCCTGTGTCCAGCACAGGCAGGGGAGGCACAGGTGAGTGACCCCTTCCACAGCTGGCTCTCCCTGCTGCAGTCTCTCCAAGTACTTCCTCCAGGTAAACCTCTGTCCTCCCTCCCACCCCATAGGCTACAAGCACGCTTTTTCCCTGGATGCTTCATCCATGCCGCCTGGCTTCAAAGTGGAAAGAATGTTCTCTTCCCCACCTGCCCCACAGCAGGGGCTCACTATGGATCTGCTCTGCTGCCTCCCCACAAGTTCTAGCCACTGCCTTTCCTTGTTCCCTATTTTCAGCAGGAATGTCAGAAACATGGCAAGGTGCAAAGCCCCTGGTGTTCATGCTAACGGTGGCAGCCGTTTGCTGGACAGCCCTGAAGCAGCCTGTGTCGGGTATGAAAGGCAGATCCTAATGAGTGAAGAACTGCTTCCTCAAGATACAGCAAAACACACTCAGTGATGACAAGTTTGAGCTATGGGACTGGAAATGACAAACACTGCTGGAAACTATAGCTGGGGCTGCAGAAAGTAGGTAGTATTCTTCTGCCCTCTGCTGGTGACCAGCAGCACCGACCTTCAAGAGCAACCAGGAAGGAGCAGACAAAAGCCTTTGATTCCTTCACAAGGCATTCTACACTTCCTAGAGGCAGACCTGGACACCCACTGCCTGCCTGGGAGTGGAGAGGGCCGCCAGCCGCCAGACGCCTAGGCAGACAGGAAATATACCCATCTTTTCACCTGCAGGGAGGTTGCTAAATTTACTGAGCTCAGAACTATGGATGTACTCACTCCAGAGCCTGGGAACGCTGAATAGAATGGGATGGAAACAGCATTATAGCTGAAGGAACCGGGCCAGCAAGCCCAGGGAACTGTGAGTGTTCACCCTCAGCATCCAGACCCTGTCTGTCCTTTGTTTATTCTCAGTACTGAGGAAAGATACTGCTTCATTCTCAGGAGGGAGTTTGGTGAGGAGAATCTTGAAGCAGAAATTCCTGCCTGCTGTCTCTGAGGACTTGAGGTTTGCACAGTTGCCCTCGGAGGGAGGAACAACTCCCTTTCTTTTCTGGGACTCAGTTTCCTCAATGGCAAAATGAAAGAGTTGGAAGAGAGTGATGTCTGAGGTTCTCCTTGGTTCAGAGATTCTGGTCCCTCACAGACTAGGTCCCTCACAGACTAGGCCAACCTGATCTGTTGAGGGGGAAATCCTTACCCAGCCACTTGCTTTCCCCTTCAGCATGACTTCCCCACTGCCCTGAGACACTCCTCCATGCTCCTGCCAGTGCTGCCCTGTGCTGTCTCTAGTGCAACAGTGAAGCTGGGTTTTTCTGCATAATGAACAAGGCAGCCAACTCTTTATCCCAGCATGCCCTGCTCTGTAGGAGAAGACTCACAGGGCTGGCCAGCTGCTGGAAAACACCAGCACCCCATCACCTCACTGTGAGAATAAAGAGGGCTGGATCTGATTTTATTTTCCACTTGGAAATTTGTAACATCATTAGCTACAAGTAAATATATCAGTGGGATTAATGGAGTGAATCACAAAGTGACTTGATTGGATTTAAAACCACATTATTTCTTTGGGGTGAATTAGTAAATTTAGCACTGTCATGAGATGATGGATTAGGAGCCCAGGGACTGAGAGTTCTTATTGATCCTGAGAATAGATCAGCATGAGAAGAAGCTGGAACGGCTTCCTACCCTATTTTCAAAAAGAAAGGAAATGTATCTTTGCTACTTGCTGGACGATGAGGAAAGACAGTATTCTTTTAGGCAGGTGGTAGTGGCACTGTGACCACACATAGTAGCCAGCTTCTCAGATGGTTCCCAAGGGTTCCCGCCTACTGGTATGTATATAAGTCCTTGAATAAACTGGGCATAGTTGTGCATGCCTGTAAATCTAGAACTCTGGGACGCTGAGACAGGAAGATCACAAGTTATAGTACAACTTGGAAACTTAGTGACCTAGCGAGACTCTGTCTCAAAATAAAAAAAAATAAAGACTGGGGCTGAAAGTCAATGCAAAAGCCCTGGATTCATTAAGCAACACCTCAAAAAAAAGAAAAGAAAAGAAAAAAAACAACCAAACAAACAAACCCAAAAGCCTTGTATAATAAAAATTCTCTTTGGCAGAGGACCTCTACAAAGGACTGGCTTTTTTTGCAAACAGCATGCAAAAGCCAGATGAAAATACTTTTCTGAGAGGATATTATAAAAAAAGACTTAGAAGGGCTCTTGGCCCAGGTGTCCTCTCTCATCTTCACCTGTGTGGCTTGCTTCAGGGCAGCTGCAGGCCCCTCAGAGGACAGCAGTGGGCCTTCAGAGCCCTTCTAGCGCCATAGCTGTGAGTTTCCAAGTGGATCCTCTCTCCGTCAGGCCTCCCGATGACTGCAGACTGGGCTGCAAGCTTGACTGGGGCCACTCAGAAGATCTGAGGCAGATCGATGAGCTGCTCCTGCATTCCAGACCTGCAGACAAGCTGGGGATGGCAAAGGTCTGCTGCTTCCATTCTCACCCCATGGGGTCACTCATTATGGAGCAAAAGAAAAGCGATGTGTGGGTGTGAGTAGCTTTGGCAAGAGACATGAATAAAAATGGATACGTGCATGGTACATACGTGCACGGTACATGCGCGCATGTGTGTGTGTGTGTGTGTGTGTGTGTGTGTGTGTGTGTGTGATTTCTGGGCACAAGTTTCAAGGTTGTGTGTTCAGCTTCTCACAGATTTGCTTCCTGCCATAACATCTGCACCAGCTGAGGTGGAGATGGAACTTTTATGATTCTGGGCTCTAGAGAGACTGTGATAGGCCATGTCCCACCCTCCCACCAAAGTGTCATAGACGTAGTGTCACCAAGAAATAAACTTTGGTTGCTTAAGGTCACTGGTTTGGGGGTGTTTCCCCTCACAGTGTGCTCTTGCCCACCTGGCCAGCTCACTGTTCAGCCCCACAATTGTGGACAGCGGACCCTGTGCCAATCCAGGAATAAGCTCACTGTTCCTGCTAGGATCACATAGGTTCTGTGTAAGAGAATTTTGAATGCGAGATAAAAACAATGATTTATAGAGAGGCTTTTCAAGTGATCTGTCTCATGAATCCCAGTTGCACATTTACATTTCACATTTCTAGAACACACACACCAACTTTTGGGTTGGAGGGTAGTGTTTTCCTACCTGTTCTTGGGCCAGCATTCCCATCTATCTCATCACTTAATTCTTAAAAATAACCCCGAGACAGATATGGTGATTGTTTCCCTTAATTTACCGGTGGAAAAATAGATTTGCAGAGAGATGCAAGTACAGGGCATTACCCCTAGGCAGAAGTGGCAGAACCTGGGACTGAGCACAGGCCCCAAGGAACAGGTACACAGGCAGAAGCAGTAAAGCTTCCTATAGTTAGGAATGTCCTTTAAAGGCACTGCTGAGAGGTGGTATGACTGAGGAGGTGTGGCCTATGGGAAGGAGGCTAGGTCCCGGGGCCCACCCAGGGAGGGACGGCGTGGACCCTGGGGCCTTCACCGCTGAAGCTCCTAGCTGTTATGAACTTAGTAGCACGGCTCCACCTCATGGTCCTGTCCCATCATGCCATGCTGCCCTACCGTGGACCCAAAGGCAGCAGGCCGTGTGGCCATGGTCTGACACCTTGGAAACCGTGAGCCAAAATAAACATTTTCTTCCATTTTTATGGAGACAGAGTCTTGCTAAGTCCCTAAGTTCTGAGCTTGGTCTTGAACTTGTAATCCTACCACAGCCTCTTCCTAGAGGGCAGCGATTACAGGCATGCACTGCGATGCCAAGCTGTTTCCTCTTTTGATTATTCTCACATATTTTTCACAGGGATGGGAAGCTTACACAGGGCTACTGCTTAGTACATTTTAGAATCCAATATGCTGACATTTCTCTTATGAGAGAGGGAACACTTATGGAGGACAGTGAGACAATGATATCTATTCCTTACTTGTGTCGATGAAGACTGCATCCACATAGATTTTGGTACAGAAAGAGCCCAGAATAAATCCGCAGGCTGGTCCAAATACCAACATTGTGAACAGGATTCCTGAAAGAAGATGAAAAGTTAGATTAAAAAACAAGACATTCAATGAGCAAACTCCACGAAGGTCAAGGAGATCATTTTATGTTGGTCAGTTGAGATGTCTGGTTATTATCAATGCTGTTCCAGGAATGCATCTACACATAACCTGAGTAGGAAACCAGTATTTCTAATTTTAGGAAAACCCATTGAAGTACTGAAAATTATGTCAGAATGCTATAGGAGAGAGAGAGATAGAGATTTGTAGGTCACAATGGCCTTACTGTTAAAGCACTTCACCCTGCAATGAATGCACAGTATTAAAATACTTCCCTATTGATCATTAAATAGTTTTTTACCATCAAAAATTTTGAAAGCATTTTTGTAATTTTGCTTTGACATCTGTTTGGCTTTACATTATTCACTGAATTGATGGTTGGCTACAATTCTCTAGCATTCATTGTACAAACCCAAGATTCTTGAGAATCGAGAAAAATCTAAGCCACAAATTATCATCAAATGCAATGCAATGTTTACAAGCACTAAATTCACCAAACGGCAAAATTCACGCACTCGTATGCTCTGAGAACAGTTAATTCAATACTTGGTTAATTTCAATTTTGCAGTTGATGGCGACTCCCACCATTTGGGGTCACTATCTGCTGCTGTGAATGCAGTGACACCTATCCAGGGCTCAGGCTTGTCCTTGGTAGTTGAGGGACCGCAGGCCTTGGGCATAGGCTTAATCATCTGATGGCCACTTTATCCAGAATTTTGTGTAAAAACTTGGGATCAAATCTCAATTCGTTAGACATTTCTTGAGCACTGACTATTCCTCAGGTCCTGGGGATTAAAAGCAACCAGTGAGAAAGTGGCCCCTTTCTTATGAGGGAAGCCATCTAAGGGGTCAATCAATACACAGAGGGATAACTCCAACCCAGAGAGCCCTGGGGGCAGGAGCTAGCAGAGCCACGTGGGTGGGAGAGCAGTGTTACCACAGGAAACAGGAGTGTACTTGGGGTTATTTCCCCAGCCTGGCCTCTTCCCAAGAGTAATCTAGCTCAGCCCATGTGTTCTCTTCCATGCCACTAGAGTGAAAGCAACCCAACGCTCACCTATTGATTGAGACCTAACGGTATCCTGCTATGAGCCACACATTCGTCTCACCATTAGAGATGTAACACTGGACCCATAGCGAAACAGCTTGGGTTTCATGGGGCAAACAGACTAGAAGGGAGGACAAAACCACCCCACAACTTCAGAAACTATAGATGAGAGGTCACAGAAGTCTACATACTCAGCCAAAGAAGGCAGGTCCTGGCAACCCACAGACAGGAAGCCAGAACCAATGCCCAGAGATCACGCGAAGACAGCTTGTGAGCACTGCTTGATGGAGAGAATGAAAGCACGAATGATTAATGTTGTGAGAGGGGGATTTAATGCACAACCAGCACAATCCTACTCTGCAGGTTTAAGAAATCTGGACAAAAGTTCAGCTGCTTCAGAGTGGCCACTGTGGCCAACCAAGGGCCCTGTACCTGGCTGTTATTCCTGTTTAGAAGAGGAGTTTTCACATAGGAAAATGTGTGTGTGGCAGTGGAGAGGTGCAATGTTCACATTACAAACATGGTAGCTAAAGATCTCCAGACAGAGAATGTGCTATAGATGGGCTCTCATGTGTGTACGAGTGTGTCTGTATGTGCATGCATATATGTGAGTGTATGTGTGTGACTGTGTGTGTGTGTTTACTAGAAAAGTCAGGAATGCAGGTATCTTTCAGCTGCGGGCTACAATTAGGGCCTGGCAGCCCTTACTGGGATGGGGTGAGCAGGCAGGACCCTCTGTCTTAGTTACTTTTCTCATTGCCATGACAAAATACCCAACACCCAAGGTTAAAGGAGGAAAAGATTTTTTATAGATCACAGCTGATAGAGGTTTCAGCCCATAGTTGGCTCCAAAAGCAGAAGCAATGAGAGAGGGAAGGGACAAACTCATTTTGCCCTTTATACTGTGTGCAGGCTCCCTGCCCTAGGGTGGGTATAGCACTCACACCTTTAATCCCAGTACTGGACCATGAGTCTGTCACAAATGCTAAATCCAGCCCCCGTTGAAAAGCCCACTCTCCATGATTGCATGAGGCTGTTGGAGGCCATCCAAACACTAACCACAATGCCAGCTTAGCCCCTGCCCTTCTGTGGAGAAAAGCAGCAGAAAGGATGCTGAAAAACAGCAGGGGTGGAAGGCAGACACAGGCTGTGGATGGAGGTGCGCACAGGCTCAGGCCACAGGCGCATGAAATGCAGCCCCACAGGCAAACTGCTTGGGCCCTCTCAGAAGAGTGGGACAGGGCACAGAACACCCCTCACCAAGGATGCCGGAAGTGCCCTTCTGACTCGCCATGATGTTCTCATCATCCTTCTGAGGCCCAGGAGCACCCCACTAAGTAATAGACATCCTTTCATGCAAATTAACTACAACTCCCCAGGGATACCATGGCCACCGATCCATACCCTTCAACATCCATGATCAAAATGAACACTGATACTTAGCACATCAAAGGGCCAAGCTTTTAGTATTGGATAAAAAAGACATCAGAGAGCCATCCTCGTAGAGATTGTGCTGCTAGCTCCACATGGGGACAGGAGAAGCGAGGACTGCCCAATGTCATGGCACAGCGGGGGCCACCAGGCCTGGGCTGGCCTCATGTGCTTGTGCAGGTGTGGTACAGAAGGTAGCGCCTCCCTGAAGGTGCTGCGCTGCTGTCCACAGGCCCCTGCAGGGCCCAGCCTGGCCAGTGAGCCATGCTGGCAGCTCATGAGGCCAGGGCCAGAGCCAGGAGCAGTGCCCACTCTGGGACCTCTGGGAGGAGGGGTCAGAGTTCTCCTCCAGGGCCAGGAAGCTCCACAGAGTCCAATCCCACAGCCAGCAGACACAGTAGACCAAACACATTTCGGTCCAAAGGGCATTTCTCCCTCTGTTGAAATCCCTGGAGGCATCTTCTAAGTGGTTCCTCCCAGAGAGATGTCTAGGTAAACCAGAAGAATTCGACAAAGGATAGTGCATCAGTGCAGACTGGGGGGGGGGGGGGGTCCCCTGACCTGGGAGGAGCCGTTTTTGCCCCTGTGAGGCAGAACCAGCTCTCACAGAAAGTTTCTTCTGACTTGGCCTCCTTGGCTGTCCCTTGAGCTCACCCTGTCAGGCTGCAATTTTACTCCTAGTTGGTTAGCTCAGCAAAACTACCTGAAATGTTCTGCTTAAAGGGACAAGAAACACCATCAGGCCTCAGATTCCTGTGTGAACAGCCAGTGCCCCTAGGCCTGGAGGGAGAGAAGGTTCTTCTGTGGCCCTATGCTGCCCCCTGCTGCCTGCTGGGTTCCTGTGCACCTTGCCGCGGGAACCAGGGGAAGCAGAGCTCCAAAGTGCCTTCTGTACAGACCTGTCGACATGTCTTCCAGTGGTTCCAGAGGAAGGCAATGCACCTGCTGCTCGGCAGAGGAGACAGAATGGTTCCCTGCCTGTCCGCAGCAGCAAGCAGCCACAAGGCAGCACTGGGAGGGGGTTGGAGGCCAGGCTTGGCTTGCAAGGCACTCATGGGCTGGGTTCAGATTCCACCTCCCTTGCTTGCCTAGCTCTGTGAAGCTTGGCCAGATATTGAAATTCCTTGTGCCTCTGTTCTCCTATCTGTAATACAGGGTCACGTTGGCCCTGCATTAGTGGCCATCGTCTCAGCAGTTTGGGAGCGTGTGGCAGGAGGACCACGAGTCGGAGCCCAAGCTGGAAACTCAGTAATTTAGTGAAACTTAAAAATAAATAAAAAGACTACAGATGGATGTGGCTCAGTGTGAAAGCCCTGGGTTCAATCACCGTAGGGGTGGGGGCTAGAATTAGACCAGAGGCTTGGGGTTGGGGGTGAGAATTTAAGGACCTGATTCTTTTTTTTTTTTTTTTTTTTTTTTTTTTTTTTTTTTTTTGTCTTTTTGAGACAGGGTCTTACTATGCAGTTCAGGCTGGCCTTAAGCTCACTTTGTAGCTCAGGCTGGTCTCGAACTCACAACAATCCTCCTGCCTCAGCCTCCTGAGTGCTGTGATTACAGGCATGCGCCACCACGCCCGGCTTAAGGACCTGATTCTTAACAAGCTGTTAGGATAGTGCCCAGGACACAGACGCATGAGACAGGCGGCACTTGTGACTGTCCTGTGGGGAAGGTCCTGTGCACGTGGGCTCATGCTCGTCCCCTCCAGAGCTGTCCATGCCCTCCACCCCTCACTTCCGGAAGCCACAGTCAGGGCAAGGGCTCCTCCTGGAAAGCAGCTGCAATGGGCGTGTCTCCAGGGCCAGCCACCCTGGCTGGGCACTGCCTCCCCTGCCCATGGACAGGGTAGCCAGGCTGACTTCCGGGGATGGGATGCCCAGGCGCAGGGAGCAGCCACCTCAGGAGGGAACGGGCGGCACGCATGGCCACCTGCAGGTGAGGGTAGTAAGCCTGCAGTTCCCAAACTGGGTGCCAGTGCTGCCCTGGGTACCACGGAGAGCTCAGGAAATACCTCAGACCAGTTTCTTGGAGGAAAACAGTTAACTGGGCATGGGCTGCACCTCGCTGTTGGAACTTACTCCCCCGGGTGAGCTGCGGCTCCAGCACACACTGTGTGCCTCCTTGGATGTCCGCTCTGCCAGCTGAGTGGTGCATAGTCACTGCGCAAAAAAACCCTTGTGCAGCTCGGTTAGCAACAGGAAAGAAGGATAGCAGCATCCAGCCTGATTTCAGGACTCAAGAAGCTGCGCAGCTCCCAACAGGGTCCACTTCCCACGATAAGGGATAAAAGCAAAAGATCAACATATTTTTTATTTCGTTGCATAAGCATTGCTTGTTAAAAAAAAAAAAATCTAGTGTTCCATTGTTAGAGCATGAAGCACTTAACTGGAGCTTAACAGTGTACCAAACAAAACTGCTAGCTGTTTCTCTTGGACTTGGGGCTCTGCAGAAAATATAACTGAGACACTGACAAAGTGAACCCAGAAAGCGAGGGATCCTCGGCATAAATGTGCCCGGGAAGCTGGTTATCCAGACAGGCTCAGAAGTTAGAGGCCGTGGCTTAGTCCTGAGCTCGCCCAAGGAGGGCCAGCAGCTGCTGTTCAAGGAAACGACTCCAGCGCCACCTGCTGCTGCAGGCCCTCCTCCTCCCACACACGCACTTTGCACACTCAGCCCCAGCTACCTCTGAATCTGGCAGAAGAACAGACGAACGGGTCAAGGGTTTTAATCTTAAGAAGCTTGCTGTCTTATTGAAGAAAACTTTGACCACTGTTAGTCAATCAGCAGACATATGCTGAGCACCTACTACATATCCGACACCCTGGTAGGAGCTGGGATAGAGCAGTGGACTAAACAGAAGCAGCTGCGGCCTGTGTGGGAGCTGCTGCCCATGCTGCAAACGACTGTGGGAGACAACGTGCACTGTCTAACCTGCAGGGTGAGACACCCCGCGGGGCAGTGGCAACTGGACTCCGATGCTGTGGTTGCAGAATAATGGCACCAACGATGCCCACCGCTTATCCCAAGGATGAAGGACCGGGGAATACGTCACGTTAAATGACGCAGGAGAATTAAGGCTGCAGATGGGATTGAGGCTGCTAATCAGGTAATCTTAGATTGAAGCGATTACACTGGATTATCCCCACAGGCAGTGTCATCATGAGGGTCCTTCAGTGAGGAGGAGGGGAGATTGAGATCCCGAGAGCAGAAGCCGGGGTGCAGAGGCAGAGCCGGGACTGGGGGATGCCCTGACCCATGGCACTGGCCTGAGGATGGAGCAACGTGCCCTGAGCCAAGATGTGGGCAGAGTGGCTGGAAAAGGCAAGGCGCCAGATTCCTCCTTCGGAGAGGATCTCAGCCTGGCAATCACTTGGTTTTCACCTTCTGAGACCCCAAATAGACTTCTGGCCTCCAGAAAAAGATGATAAATCTGTACTTTTTAGAAGCCACAAACACTGTGGAAATCAGTGTGGAGATTCCTCAAAAGAACTAAGATTACAGCTCCCTTTCAATCCAGCTATTTCTCCTGCCAAGTATTTTCCAGAACTGAAAACATCATGCTACCTTATGTGCATCCATCTTATAGCTGTACAGTTTGTAGCTAAATCTTGGAAACAACGCAAATGCCCATCTACTGAGGAACAGATAAAATGATGTGTTTCTATACAATGGAGTATTAGTCAGCTATAGAAAAGATAAAATGAAGGCTTTTGTAGGTAAATGGATGCAATTAGAGGCCATACTCATAAGTGAAATAAATCAGACTCATGCGTGTAAACGTCATATTGTTTCCCTAGTGGAAGAACCTGAAAGAGTAAATAAAATCAATAAATGCTGTGAAAGGGAAAGAAAGTGCTCAAAAGGAAGGAACAACTTGGAGGTAAGAAAGGAAAAAAAGAAAGAAGGGAAAAAGAAATATATATATATATTTTTATTTTATTTTATTTTATTTTTTTTGTCTTTTTGAGACAGGGTCTCGCTATGCAGTTCAGGCTGGCTTTAAGCTCACTTTGTAGCTCAGGCTGGTCTCGAACTCACAACAATCCTCCTGCCTCAGCCTCCCGAGTGCTGGGATTACAAGCATGCGCCACCACGCCCGGCTTATTTATATATATATAATAGCTTGGATAATGGTACTGTGGATTTCTACTGGTAAAAGAAACAGTTAATCCTTAAATTCTTTATTCTTTTAATTTTTTTCCAACTTTGCATGCTTATATCTGGCAATCTGAACAGCTAATTTGAAGACAACGATATGCAAAATAACAACCATTGTTGAGTTGTTATCTTGTTTAGTGAAAGTTTTCATCCTTTCTAAGTTTTTGAGTTTATTTTTTATTCTCTTAAAAAAAATAAAACCCGCTGTGTATCTGCTAATTTCTTTCAGCAGCACAGGAAGTGAACACAGTCACTGGGCAAGTTTGGGGACATGGGGGGCTACACGGGAAGCCAGCTCCAGCCCCCTAACTGCAGGCATGGGCAGCGTGTGGAGTGCAGCTCTTGTGTTGGGTGTTGTATCCGACGACGACGATGACCCATTTCTTCATGGGCCACGCCGCAGACCTGGTGCTGACTGGGGCACAGCCTGAAACTCTGCAGTGGATGCTGAGCCTTGGGGGGGCGGGCAGAGACGCTTGCTGGTTCTTGTGCTCTCTGTGTGGCCCTGTGCTGATGCTCGGGGGAATCCCTGCAGCAATGGGGCCACTAGTGCCAGCAGCTGCCATGCAGAGGAGCAGAGGGGTCGCCAAGGCCCCAGTCCCAGGGGCACAGGGCTGGGCCCAGACTCCCTCTGACTCCCCTGTCCCATGCCCCTCCCAAGCGTCTGTGCACATGTCTTGGTGCAGGGACTTCACTGCCAATGGGCCTCCTCCTGCTTCCAGCAAGGCCACAGGACTCCAGCAACAGCAACTATACCCGCAAGGCGGAGGAGACCCGCACCTGCGTGGACACTGATTCAGGACAAAGTGCACAAAGTAGTGGGGGACAGGAGGGCCCTTCCATCAAAGACCCGGACCCAACTGAAATGCGAGAGGCAGAATACACTGTGTGAAACACGTAGAAATCAATTCCAGGCAAACCACAGAGCTCAGGTGTGAGAACAAAAATGATGACAAAGTATAAAGTGAAAAGAGAAAATGACAAAACTTCTAGAAGAGGACAAAGCAGAACACTTCTGAGCACTGAAGGACAGATAAATTTGTCTACACTACAATTAAGAACTTCATCAGAAAAGCCATTGAGACAGCAGATATGGTAAAATAGACATGCAATATACACTGTACATTTTTATAACATATATGAAAATAAGGATCCCGCCCGCCCCCGCCCAGCTCCTGAGACCGGCCAGAGACAGTGGCTGACTCCAGCGGCCTCCTGGATCCTGCGCCAAGCTCTCCCAGCGAGAGTGAATTTACAGGACTCACCAGGCTTCCCAGAGCAGTGAGAGTGTGGTGAGTCTGAGGGAGAGCCTTTGGCTTCTTCCCACACGCACTTCACGGATCCCTGTCCCCAACCCCTCCAAGCCAGTGACTGGTCTGAAACCTCAGGACCCACTCACCAACACCTCCCCGGATCCCCTGACCTAAAGCCCACTGATTGAGTGGGAATTTCCCCGATTCTCTGGGCATCAAAGGTCAGTGAGTGTAGAACCTCAGGCCCGT
>PVKA01002519.1:92031-123775 GCA_004027165.1 Ctenomys sociabilis | reverse complement strand
AACAAAAAAAAAAAAAAAAAAAAAAAAAAAAAAAAAAAAAAAAAGAAAAAAAAAAAAAAAAAAAAAAAAAAAAAAAAAAAAAAAAAAAAAAAAAAAAAAAAAAAAGAAAGATCCCAAGGTGGCAGAAGGGTTTAGCAAATGGCCAGACTGGAGCAGGTCAGAGTTCCAGGGGCCACTTTTATTTTTTGTTGCAGAACTGAGGATTGAACTCAGGCCCTTGCACTTCCCAGGGAAGCGCTCATTCCACTGAGCCATCTCCTCAGCCCCCAAGGGCTCACTTCTTTAAGAAGGTTGTTTTGGATTGAATGCTAGTTTCCTTCCATAGCCTTCATGTTGAATTTCTGGTGGCCAAGACATTGTACAACGAAGGGTAAGACAGGGTGGGGGAAGGACAGGAGAAAGAGAGAAGGCAGCAAGCCGCGGTGAGGGTGTGTGGAAATGCCAGAGGCGCCAGTCACTAGAAAGCAGTTTGGCAGCCAAACCGCCACAGAATCACCATACGATCCAGCAGCTGCACTCCTAGGCGTACACCTAGGAAAGCGAGGACTCAGAGAAATCCGGGCTTTCTTCACGGAGACCAAAGGTGGGGGCAACCCAAGGACTATCAACATGGGCATGGATAAAAACCAAACGATATGCCCACTCAATGGCATGACCTGAAGCCAGGAGAGGGGTCGCATTCTAACACGCATGCCCCACACCCACGTGGTCCACGGGACATGCTCCGCTCTCCTCTCCGCAGATACCACCACGCGGCTCCTGCTGGGGGCGATCGCAGTCCTGCTGTTTGCCATTTTGGTGGTGATGAGCATCTTGGGTGAGTGCCGGATTCCATGTCCCGGGGCCGAGACCTGTCCCAGGCTCAGCCCATGAGGTAAAGAGAGGTCCCTGGTGTCCCTGGAGCTCAGGAGGACCCAGCAGGGCTGAGACAGAGTGTTGGTTGTTGGTGAGATTTTAGCCCCAAAGAATACATCGATACACAGGGTATCCAGGGGTCCTTTGGTAAACAGTGTGGGTAGAGAGGGGACCCAGGTAATTCTTTCCTGAATGATGGGACAACTCAGGACAACGTGGATGTAGGCCAGGTAGGTGGTGATTCCTGCAGTAGTTGGTTGGGGGCAAGGGACTTTAATATACATTTTTTTTTTTTTTTTTGGCAGAACTGGGGATTGAATTCAGGCCCTTGCTCTTACCAGGGAAGCGCTTATTCCACTGAGCCATCTCCCCAGCTCCTTTAATATACATTATACTCTAGGAGGCTGAGGCTGGAGAAATGCAGGTTCAAGCCAGTATGAGCAACTTGGCAATTTATCAAGGTGCTGTCTTACAATAAAAAATAAAATAAAGGAAAGGGCTGTGGCTTTAACTTACTATGAAGGCCCTGGGTTCAATCCCGAATGCTGAAAAAAAGTCACATTCATTGAATAGACATTTGTTGAGCCTGGCTGTGTGGTAGATCTCAGAGCAAATGTTAGCAACTAAAAAAAGTGAGTGTGGGCCGGCCAAAGAGCTCAGCAGATTAAAGCACCTGCAAGCAGGTACAAGGGCTGGGGGTTCAATCCCTGGGCCTGAGGCTACACCCCACCCTCAGGGCGTGCTGAGACAGCAATTGGGACTGGGTGTGGTGGCGTGCACCTGCAATCCCAGCTCTTAGGAGGCTGTAAACAGGCAGATCACTATCAGTCCAATATAGAAGTGAGACCCTGAATACCCTGTAGACCCTTCCCTAAAATACAAAAAAAAAAAAAAAAAATGTCTCCTCTTCCAGGGGTAAGTGCAGTGATAGAGGGGACACTGCTGGTGGCTTCCCACACAGATGTATGCTCACAGGACGAACTTCCCAGGGACCAGGTGGAGAGCATGTGAGGGAAATAACTCCCTCTGCACGCTCAGGTTAAGCACCTGGGGATGTGAAATTAATTCCAACACCAGATTGAAGGAGAAGAGACAAAAATCTCTGTTAATATTTACATTTATGGGAATTAGCAGAAAAGAAAGGAAACTCCAAGAAGTGGAAGCTTCTACACCTATTGTAACAGAGGAGAGTTTGAGCTTCATTGATGAACTGTGGGAATGAAGGCATCAAAGAAATAAAAGAGGACAGGTACAGCTCTGGAACAGGGGACTCGCTGCTCTTGGGGGACCCCAGTCACTGTGTGTCATGGCCTTTGCAGATTTGCAAAGGGGACTTCGGTGCCTCTGTCTTAACTCTTCAAGAAGCGCTGTGAGACTTCTCAAAGTTGGGGGGAAGCCCACCGGCGACTAGGTCCCACCAAGGCCCCCGCTGTGCGACTTGTATGATAAGCCCTGGGTTTGAGGGTGTTTAGAACCAGATTGTGTGGCCGCCAGGCCCAGCGAGCTGGACCTTACCTAGAAAAACTGCGTGAACAGAGTCACTTTCCTTTCGCCCCCTGGCTAGGCAGGGTGTAGACAGAGCCCTTTGTGATTTCTGTGAGACTCCCATCCTGGTCAGCCCTCTCGGGAGTCTACCGCTCATTGAACCCGGCTGCCTAGGGCCTGCCCCGAATTAATTGCTGTCCACAGGGCTGCAGGCCCTGGAGTACCCAGGGTGTGTTCTTTGCTTTACTTCACCTGCATTTTGGTCAATCACTTGTGTGAAAGCAAATAAACAGACAAATGGACATGCTTATCAAATTGGCAGCAAAGCAATCCCCAGACAATTCTATGTGACAAGTGGAGGTGGGGATCAAGATTAAAACTGGCCTTTAAAAAGGAAAACGCTGGGCTGGGGAGATGGCTCCGTGGAATAAGCGCTTCCCTGACAAGCGCAAGGGCCTGAGTTCAATCCCCAGTTCCACCAAAAAAAAAAAAAGGAAAACGCTGAGCGCAGTGAGTGAAGTACGTGTGGACTCCAAGGCTGAGTGATGCCTGTCCAGGGCTCCAAAACCCCTGGCCTCAAAGCAGGTCCCGTTGAAGCGCAGGGCTTAGCTGCACAGAGCCCCAGGGCAGGCTGGCTGCTGTGGTCCGTAGGTGGGAGGGCAGTGCTGTGCCACAGGCAGAGTCCCAGTGCCTGGGTCTGTGGTTGTCTTGGTGGCAGCATGTCTTGCAAGGAGTGGTGGAGGAGATGGCATTGGAGCAACAAGGAGGGGCCTAGCTTCTATTTCCCAGAGAGGTGGGAGCCAGAAGGGGTCTGCTGTGGTCACATGAGGAAGGCCTAGCCCACCAGAGGGCGGGCCAGGTCTCAGTATTTGGCTAGCTGCTCAGGGGTCAGCAGAGGTCCCTGCCCAGAGTGAGTTTCTGGGGTTCCATGCCTGGGAACTGGGGGAGAGGAGAGAGGAAGCCAAAGGTGTGTTGCCTGGAGGCTCACCTGCTGTCCCATCCTTTGTGGTGAGACTGCCAGGCTTCGAGCTCCCTTCTGTCACACATTCAATCCCTGATCCTTTCCTGGTGGGCGCTGTGAGCTCTGCAGCGTCTCTCGGGGGATCAGGTTTGACGCAGGTGAGGGAGGCAGGGTGGGCTTCCCGGGGGCCGGGTGGGGGCTCCCTGTGCGGGCGGACACTGAGCTGTCTCCTCCCCGCAGCCTCCAAAGGCTGCATCAAGTGTGAGGCGCCGTGCCCGGAGGACTGGCTGCTCTACGGGAGAAAGTGCTACTTCTTTTCTGAGGAGCCAAGAGACTGGAACACGGGCAGACAGTACTGCCACACCCACGAGGCTGCACTGGCCGTGATCCAGAGTCAGAAGGAGCTGGTGAGCGTGACCCCAGGGCCCTGGGTGGAGGCCAGGCCCGCCACGTTCCCTGTGACGGGTGTCTGGGAGCTGCCCTGTGCCGCAGAGCCATAAGTGTGTGGATGGCTCTGAGGGCCTGGACAGGGCCTGCCCTGGGGTCTGGGCCACTTACTCCAGCCCAGCATCGCAAAGAACAAGGATTACCAGTTGTGGCCGGATGTGGCGGTGCACACCTGCAACCGCAGAACTCCAGGGTTGAGGCGGGAGGATTGCTATGAGCTCCAGGCCATTGTGGGCTACATGGTGAGACCCTGTCTCAACAAACAAAACAGGGCTGGGGAGATAGCTTAGTGCCTGCCTGGCAAGCGCAGGGTCCCAAGTTCAATCCCTGGTACTGTAAAAAAATGCAAAATAAAACAGAATTTTCTATTGTTCCAAATCAGGACACACACTTTCTCTTAATACCTTTTTTTTTTTTCTTTAAATGTATTTGGTTGTGGCAGGATCTCTCTACACAGCTCAGAGTCAAGGTGATTCTCCTGCTCTTAGCCACCCCAGTGCTGGGATTACAGGCGTGTGCCACTATGCCCAGACCAGCTCAGTGCACCCTAGGGGCAGGGCTAGCATGGCATGCGGTACTGGGGATCGAACTGTGGTCCCCATGCTCGCCTATGCTTGCCTAAGCAGGAGCTTTAGTCTGCTAAGCTGTTTCACTTGCCCCAGTACCCTGATAAGTTTTATCAACAGAAATGTGAAAGAAACAGAATGAATGAATCTTGGTCAGTGTGGGTTTCAGTCACAGTGAGGCAGGAATCCAGAAGCAGAGTCTAAAGCCCACTTCTAAAACCTGGCCAGATAGCTCAGCAAATTAAAAGGCAGAACGCAGTGGCCAGGGTTCAATCCCTGTTGTGCCATGCTGGCCCCACCCCCAGGGCAGGCAATTGTGGGACATGCCTGTAATCCCAGTGCTTGGTAGGCTGAAAACAGGAGAATCACTACGAGTCCATTCTATGTAGTAAGATTCTGTAGACTCTGTCCTAAATACATAAAAAAAAAAAAAAAAAAAAGCCCACTTCTGGCTGTCTCTGGTGTTTCTCTGTCCCTTCTTCTTCAGAGAAAGGGCCAGGACACATAGAATTGCCAATCTCAGGGCCAGGGAGATGGCTCAGTGGAATAAGTGCTTCCCTGGCAAGCACAAGGACCTGAGTTCAATCCCTGGTTCTGCCAAAAACAAAAACAAAACAAAACAAAAAAAAAGAACTGCCAATCCCAGTCCTGAGCTCTGAGACACGTAATCCACCTGGAGGGAGGGACCAAGCCTCCTGCCCCTTGGGGCTGGCCGGGGCTGCTCATCCTGAAGGCCCAGAAGGTCAGGCCTCCACGCCAGAGCTGGGGCCCTTGCAGGCTCCTGGCGGTGGCTGTGGGGAGCTCCGAGGCTTGTGTCCCCTGGTTCCCCACTTCCAAGCTGTATTGCCTTCCCGGTCTGAGTGCCCCAGCACCGAGTCTCTCGGTCTGAGCGAGGCCTGTTGCATCTTGAGCACTCTCCTGCCTGCCTTTGACACGGGTGCTTCCTTTCTTCTTTGCTTTGGCAGGAGTTTATGTTCAAGTTCACGAGGAGGGAGCCCTGGATTGGCCTGCGCAGAGTCGGGGATGAATTCCACTGGGTCAATGGGGACCCCTTTGACCCAGACACGTGAGCTGAGCCTTCATCTTTTACCGGAAGGCCTGACCCTGGGACCCTGCTCTGGAGGGAAAGGCTCCTCCGTTTCATGCCAGCTGTGGCTATGGCTGGGCCCCCTCAGGAAGGTGGCTTCAGTTCTCTCTGCTCGCAGGTCCAGCCTGGTTTGGTAGCTCTGCCTCCCGCAGCCCTCAGGAAAGGCCCAGGCTTCATGCGGCCTCCATCTTTGCAGCTCCCACGGTGTGGCTCTCCACACCCACTTGGCCACAGTGGGAAAGATACCTTCAGGGCATGTCGTGGATGGCCTTGCCCAGCTGGCCAGAGCCCAGTCACGTGATCACACCTGGCCCGGGAGGGAGGAAACGGAGCCCCAGTTTGGGCAGCCATGTGCCACCTGATCATCAGCACTGTGGAGGAAGGGGGATCTGAGGACATCTCCCACCAGCACTCTGTCACGTGGCGGGCGAGGGTGGTGGTGGGGGCAGCAGGTGTGTGGCCGTGACAGCGAGGGTAACGACGGAGTAGGGATGTGGGGGCAGTTGAGGCTAAGGACATGCGGCTTGGGGGTGTCCGTAGGGGCGCAGAACCTCAGAGGGCTGGGCCAGGGGTGCCCGCCCCATGACGTTCCACTCTGCTTGTGGGATCCCAGCTGCCAGGGCTCTGAGGTCAGGGAAAACAAACGTGGCCCCTCCGCAACGCACCCAGGCAGGCGTGGTTTCAGCAGCGGCACAGCCCCGGCTGCACAGTGGTGCCGGGGTCGCTACGTCCGCCCCTCGCGGGTGTGTCTCTGCTGAGCACTCGTGTGTGCCTGACTCCAGGCGTTGCTGGGAGCTGGGGCGAGAGTGCAGAGCCCGTTCCACAGCTGGCTGTCTGGGGACTGTAGGGGCAGACGCAGCTCCCTGTGAAGCTCTGATAAGTGCTGTCTGCCGGGCAGCCAGGTGCCAGGGGAGGGAGGGTCCCTGGAAGGTGGGGCGAGCTGGGGGCAGTGGGAGGAGACAGGAAGCTCTGTGAGAAGCTGCCCTGGGCTGGCCGTCCCGGAGGGTGCTGTGGGGGTGGGCATAGGGCCTCCTGCGAACCGGGGACGGCTGCACAGGAAGCCTTGAGCTCCGCGTCTCTTTTCTCCTGGTCACAGATTCACCATCTCAGGCCTAGGAGAGTGTGTCTTCGTGGAGCCCACCCGGCTGGTGTCGACGGAGTGTCTGATGACCCGGCCCTGGGTGTGCAGCAAGATGGCCTACACGTGATAGGGACAAGCCAGAGGTGGACGGAGGCATCTGCTCTGAGCTCAGCCTCCAGCGGAGCCGCCTGCCCTCTGCAGGGGGACGAGCTGGGGAGGACCTATCCCTGTCCTGTCCTGTCTCAGCCTCCAGAGCTCCTGAGTCCCTGGTTCTTGGTCCCTCTGTCCCCAGGCAGGTCCTGTGGCTCAGCAATTGGATCCCATACGCTAGTAGCGTGGCCGTCTTTTCCCGTCACAGAGGTACACACACACACACAGACACATACACCATGCACGCGCACGCACATCCACACGTGCACACACGCACACACAGATGCACAGGCCCTTCCCAGCAGCTCCCTCAGCCACCTCTAGCCCTTCCCCAGCCCTACCTGGAAACTTCCCCCCCTCTCTGTGGCTCTGGTACCCTGAGGAAGGCTGGTAGCCGCTAGCGCCCCCCTCACCCCGCTCCAGAGTGCTGGGGGGTGGCAGGTGGGCGGCTGTCTCCTCACCTCAGCCAGCCCTGCCCAAAGCCTGTAGGCCCTGTGCTCACCCTCTTTGCCTTCCTGGGGTCCCAGGGCAGGGCCCTCCCTGCTGTGTCCGTGGTGCTGTTGTATCGGTCACTAACGGAATAAAGAGATGACTGAAGTCAGAGAAGCTGCTGCCATCTGTTCTGGGGTCGCAGCTTGGGGGAGAGGCAGAGGGACACAGCTGAAGGGGCCACCACAGAGATGAGCTTGCTCTGACGTGGCCTGCAGCGGTGTGCAGGGAGAAATAAAATACCACAAATGATGGCTCAGGGTCTTAGCTGATGTGGGCAGGCTGTGAAGTTATGCCTGGCCGCCTGAGGGTCAGGTGCCATTTTGGCTCTTTTGTTACCATTTAACGCAACATGATGTTTCCTCCCAACTGCTGCGTGCCAGACACCATGCCAAGCATGGAGACCCTCAGCCTCAGGCCCCAAGGAGCACACGGCTTAGAAAGCACTAGAATGTTCTAGAACACTGTGGAAGTTGGCTTTCTCTGCAGTGGGGAGGACAGGGTGGTACTCCTGTGGGACTGAAGAAGAGCTCCCAAGGTCTTCAGCCGAGGGCCCCCTGCTTGCATCCTCTGCAGTGTGTGGCACTGGAGCCTGAGCCCCTGGGGCTGCTCCCCTGGCGGCCCTGGCTGGTGAGGAAACCACGTGTGTGCACTAGGCCCCTGCTGATCTTTTTATCTAGTACAGGGTCTCACTACGCAGATTGGACTCACAGTGAACTTCTTGTTTTCAGCCTCCCAAGTGCTCAAATTATAGGCGCACACCACCACGTCCAGTCTCGGTGGCCATCTCAGTGTGCCCTGGGGAGGCAGCATGCCATGCCAGGAATTGAACCCTGGCCCCTAAGCTCTGCCTCAGCAGGCACTTTAGTCTGCTGAACTGTCTGGCCAGCCCTTGATTTTCAGGAGTGAGCACCGAGGGCAGCCAGCTCCTTTGCCCGGCCTAAGCTACCTGACAACACCGCCAGCTTGGCGCAGTAAACTCTTCTGTGTGCTTTCCAGATAGTTCATCGAGCAGGGCTCATCTGGGCTTCATAGAAGCTGGTGACAGACCTGGGTGCACAATAAAATGCTAAAAGAGAACTCAGAGTGCTCCCCAACATGTGGTGGGGACCACAGCGAGGGGCTGGGGTGGAGGAAGTGGCCAGTGCCGCCCTGTCCAAGCCCATGTCTTAGTCGGGTCTTACCTTAAGCAGTAGGTTTTAGATGGTGTGGGTGGCTCACACCTATAATGCTGGCTGTCTGGGAAGCTGAGGCAAGAGGAACCGGAGTTTGCACATAGCCAGGCAACTTTGCAAGAGCCTGTCTCAAAAAAAAAAAAAAAAAAAAAAAAAGAAAAAGAAAAAAAAAAAAGGCTGGAGATGCTGTTCAGTACAGAGACTCCAATACCTCAAAATAAAATAAATCAAATAAAATGACTGAAGATGTAGCTGCATGCAAAGGCTCTGGGTTCAGTCCTCAGTACCACAAAAGTGGGACTTGAGATCTTGGAGGTGAGAGGTCAGTACCTTGCCCTCTTTCTGCCTGGATGTGGTGGGAGGACAGGGGACCCTGTGAAAAGACAGGGAACTTGAACCCCTTATTTCTTTTTTTTAAAAAAAAAAAAAATATATATATATATATGTATTTTTATTTTTGGTGGAACTGGGGATTGAACTCAGACCCTTGCCAGAGAAGCACTTATTCTACTGAGCCATCTCCCCAGCTCCTAAAAATATATTTTAAAAATATTTTATGTATTTAGTACAGGGTCTAGCTGTGCAGTTCAGACTTGTAGTGATCCTCCTGTCTCAGCCTCCCCAGCACTGGAATTACAGGTGTGCACCATCCTGCCCAGGGGCCGGCACAGCATGTGGTACCAGAGATAGAACTTGGGTCCTTGAGCCTGTCCAGGTGCTGAGACCGCTGAGCTGTCTCTCCAGTCTGAGCCTCCTTGTTTCTTATTAAGTATCCAAAGCCTGATGCTTGGGGCCTGAGTTCAATCCCTGGTTCCCATCAAAAAACAAAAAACAAAAACAAACAACCCTCTCCCCCAAAGCCCAATGCTTGCGGCCTAAAGCGCCTGGCAAATAAGCTCTGCCAACTGGAGGGCACACACGGTTCTAAGTCAGTTTGGCAAAGCAGGTGGCTGACCCGGGTCACAGGTCTATTGGCCTTTGCGGAGTAATAAAGCGCAAGACGCAAAGAGCAGAAGGCTGCCAGTTCTTGAAGTGTCGGGCATTCTGCAAACCACGTAAGCCAGCCAGCCACTGTCCCACCTTCCTGTGGGCTGAGCCCCCTTGCTGTGGCAGCACTGAGGGCAGACCCAGAGGGGGTCTCCTGGACCAGGAGTGTCGCCCACCGCCTTGCAGCCCTGCAGGGGGAGGGCACTTCCCAAGGACTTGGTGGGGAGGTTTGGCGCCGCCCTGATGGTCAGCCAGTGTTTTGTTGATCCTGACCCAGCAGACTAATTCTAAGGGAGAAGGAAAAGACACAGGGGTTGGGAGCTTGTTTCACAGTACAGAGCCAGAGCTGCGGGTGTCTGGATCCGAACTCAGCCCTCCCCGCAGGACCCTCGGGAGCTTACCTCTAAGGCGCACGGACAGCTGTGAGGAGGGAGTGATAGGAAGGATCCCCCGTGCTCCAGAGCATTCGGATCTTCCTTGGGTGACCTCAACACAATTACATTATCTGGTAGCTTGTTTCTAAAGCGTGGGTCGCCAGCTAAACATTCCCCAGTTCTAGGTCGTTTGCCTCTTCTGGAGACAGATTTCAGGTTCTTCTCGCCTCGAACAAAGAACTGAACGAAGAACTGAACGAGACGAGCAAAAAGTAACTGCAAAGCTCATTCAAGAAAGCAAAAAATTAAGAGCAGGAGAGAAAGTGGAGCAAGCAGGCTTGGACCAACTAAATTAACACAGAGGATGAGATCGGAGGCACAAGGACCCCCTTGCGTCTGGGAAGTGCAGAGTGAGCTTCTGCGGAAGGTTATCCCAGCAAAGCCTTCAGGGCCTGGGCTCAGCTTTCCTGTGGTCCAACTCTCAGGGAAAGCCGGGAGAGCTTCTGAAACCGGGTCCTGAGGGGCAGAGCTGGGATCCCACGTCTCAGGCTGGCCAATCTGCTGAGAACCTGGTCCAGTTCTCCGAGGAAATTCCCGTCCAGGGCTTGGGAACTGCACGCTGCATATGTCCTCTAAAGAGAACGGGTCACGTCTACAGAGAAGCTTTGCACCCCTGGGCGACTTCTGCCCTTAACTTCCTCCGGGCTCCTGAGGATGCCTGCCTTCGCAGCCCTCCTTACCTGTGCCTCTCACTCTTGTGGCCTGAGTCGGTGCGACCTTGGCTTGCCCCGAGATGCTCCTGGCCCCTGGGTGGCAGGGGTTCTGTGTTGTGGGACTCGGCCCGCACAGCGAATACTTGGCATGGCTGATCTGTCGCCCACACCGGAGGCACCCATGGGTGCCCTGAGAAGCTGCTGCTCAGCTCTTCAGTCCCCAAACCGTGAGCCAAATGCGCCTCTTGCAACATGCCCAGCCTCAGGTGTTTTGCTAGGCCCACAGAAGACAAAGAGATCCTGGCTCACACAAATGTATGCAGAAAAGCACGGGTATGAGGCTCTGTCCTCGGGCCAGCCCAAGGGCCATTTCCGTTTATTTATTTTCCTTTTTGAGACCAAGTTTCCTTCTGCACTTCAGACTGGCTTGAACTCCCTTTGTGGTTCAGTCTGGCCTTGAATTCACAGCGATCCTCTTGCTTCAGCCTCCTGAGTGTTGGGATTATAGCACGGCCGCCACACCTGGCTGGGTCATTTCCATTTAACCCCCCCCCCCCATGTTTCCACCTACCAGCCCCCAGACGCAAAAGTGGCTGTTAGTCTTCTCTTGCCTAGGAAAGGCTTCTTGGTATTCTTATTTCTCTGGTGGATTTTGAAAAGTATGATTTTTACAATTTTTCCTCAGGGGTGGTAGTGGTGCATGCATGTAATCCTAGCACTCAGGAGGCTGAGGCAGGAGGATTATTGTGAGTTTGAGACCAGTGTGGGCTACAGAATAAGCTTAAGGCCAGCCTGAACTGCTTTGTGAGATCCTGTCTCTGAAAGACACACACACACACACACACACACACACACACACACCCTGCTGTTACAATAGGATCAAAAAACCTTTTGCCACTTTGCACAGCTACATCCAGACTGGAAACTTTCAGAACACTCTTCTGAACTTTAAGAACAAATCAGGCCCTGGCTCAGAGCAGTTGTGGAGTCCTCCTGTGTGGTGCTCTGGGGGGGTCTCTGACGCTCCTTGCTTGGCGGGGGAGCAATCCTCTGCTCCTCCACAGGCCGGCATGCCGGCCAGCCGCCTCCTGGGGCCTCGTCCCTTCATCCCTGCACCCAGGTTCTCCATGGCCCATCCTGGGCTGCCCGACCGCCCGCCCTGCGCAGCGCTGAGGCAGCTACAGCCCCTGAGCTCAGAGCAGCAGACAGGAATAAACTGCACCATGCTGCTGGCCCGCCATGTCCATGCTGGTACAGAAACATAGTGTACTTCTGGCCTCTTTGTGCCCCGATGAAGTCATTCTCCAGACTAAATTCTCAAGGTTGTCCAACATCTCTTTTCTTCTGATGGCATGTCTCATGCTTGGCCTGGTGGCAGCTGCCTTGCAGGCTGCAGACGCAGTTTGTAGGTATCTGCAGCCCCAATCTCCTGTTTCCGGCTGAGTTTATTTTTTATTTATTTATTTATTTATTTATTTATTTATTTATTTATTTATTTATTGTCTTTTTGAGACAGGGTCTCACTGTGCAGTTCAGGCTGGCCTTAAGCTCACTTTGTAGCTCAGGCTGGTCTCGAACTCACAACAATCCTCCTGCCTCAGCCTCCCTAGTGCTGGGATTACAGGCCTGCGCCACCACGCCCGGCCTGAGTTTATTTTTATTTTTTATTTTTTTCTGCAGAAGTGGGGGTTGAACTCAGGCCTTTGCCAGGGAAGCACTTATTCCACTGAGCCATCTCCCGGCCCCATGAGTTAATTTATTCTGGTGAGTTTTCCTGAGATTTCATTGCTAAAACCACTTGGCCAGTCTTTTGTTTTGGGTGGGGTGAAGTGGGGTAGTAGTACTAGGGCCAGAAGCCCGGGCCTTACTTTTCCTTATTTTTTATTTTGAGACAGGGTCTGGTTAAGTCACTAAATTGCCCAGGCTGACCTTGATCTTGTGATCCGCCTGCCTCAGTCTCCTAGAGTGCTGGGGTCACAGGTGTGCTATCCTCACACTCAGGGCCAGTCTTATTTTTTCCTGATATACCTCCTTCACTTCTTTAGCCTTCCCAAGTTTGAATTCCATTTTCTTCTGTTTCCCTTGCACAGCTGGGTTTGTTCTTTCCGAAGCTCCTCTTTTTCTTATAAAATCCTCCTGAAGGAGACCAGTGTGCATTCTAGCCTTTTCCTAGCACCCCTCTTAGGAGTGAGTAGAGTCAGTTGGGATGTGGCCTGCTTCCCATTCATTCACTGCTGGTCAACCCCCCTTTCACTGAGGTTCAACATGGGGTGTCACCAGCCCACCCGCTGAAATCAATTTCTGGTTAACTTCTAAGTCAGTGCTATATATTTTATTTTAGATTTTGTTACACAAGTACTCCACTTTGAAGAACTAATTTCTCTATAAAAGTAGGCTAATTGCTGAAGTAAAGGAGCCTAAAAGCCAGTGGTGCACTCATAAAAAGGCTTGCTTTCTGCTCTTGCAGGGCTTTCTTGGGGTAGGGGACACAGTGCCTCCTGCCCAGTGTACAGCAGTGTCTGGGGCCTCAGGATCTCGCCCTCTAGAGCTTTCCTGTCTGGCCAGAAACTGAGGCAGGTAGCTGTGTAGGAGGGTTGCAGGTGGGCTCAGGCCTGGTCACTGCTGTCTGTAAAGAAAGCTGGAAGCCGGGCGTGGTGGCGCATGCCTTTAATCCCAGCACTCAGGAGGCTGAGGCAGGAGGATTGTTGTGAGTTCGAGACCAGCCTGAGCTACAAAGTGAACTTAAGGCCAGCCTGAACTGCATAGTGAGACCCTGTCTCAAAAAAAAAAAAAAAAAAAAAAAAAAAAGAAAGCTGGAAATAAAACTGAGCTGCTCAAGAAGGTGAGGCCGGCTCGGTTCGGACTCGGGGAATAAGCAGCTTGTCCTCCCTGACCCCAGTGTGATTCCCCCTTTCACAGTTCACACGGCCGAGCCAGAGGCAGGCTGGGTCCCAGACACTGCAGGACCACGGCAGAGCTTGCATTCAAGCCCAGGCCGCGCTCTGAGCCGCCTGGCCGCCCTGGCACCAGCCGTGTCAGTGGCAGATGATGGAGCTGTGGATGATGGGACTCGGCAGCTTCATCATGCCTCAGGGGCTTGTGACAGCTTCAAGCCTGTGACAGTGACTCTGTGCCCTGTGATCTGCAGCAGGGTTTCCTCCAGGCATGGACTTGTTCTTGCTGCTTCAGTAGCTAACTGGCTCTCTTACCAGCATTTGCACTCCTGGATTGATCTGCTGCAGACAAAGGTTGTGAGAGGTGCTGCTATAAAACCGAAAGACAACACTGGAACAGAATACAGAAGGACTTGAAGGACTGTCAAGGGGTTTTATCAAAGGGTACCCAGAATCTAGCACTGGTTTAGCAGTGATCAAATATGAAATGGCACCATAGAAAGAACTATGTACTATCTACAGATTAGTTCTGTGAGACAGGCAGTTAAGAAGTGTCTGATCTCGGGCTAGGTAGGCAGCTCAGCAGTCGAAGCATCTACTTGGCAAGCCCAAGGACACAGCTTTGATCCAGGCTACTGCATATCGTGCTGGCCCTGGAACCCTGGGTGTGGTGGCGTATGCCTGTAATCGCAGTGCTGGAGAGGCTGAGACAGGAGGATCACTATGAGTCTGAGCTGTGTAGCAAGATCCTGTACCAAATAAACAAATAAATAAAAATACGGTGAAGAAATGGCCTGTGTGATGCTTCATGCCTACAATGCCAGCATCCAGAGGCTGAGGCAGGAGAATTCCAAAGAGTTTGAGGCCAGCCTGGACTACATAGTGAGACCTAAATATCAAAAGTAAACAAATGAATGCATGATAGAAGGAACGAATGGCTGATCTCAGCTGCTGAGGGGCTCTGCTCCTGCTCGCTGTTTCTTGCTCAGAAACAAGGTCTGGGCTGGTCTTGGCATGGGATGTTTTCATCCTCAGATGAAGACCAGCTGCCAGGGAGCCCATGCTTGCCTGCCAAGAGGTGTGCAGGGCCTGGCCTGATCGCTAAGTGTGTGCGGAGGGCGAGGGGGCAGTCTGAGATACCCTGCCGGACCCTGAGCAGGAGGCAGAGACTGAACGGGAGCTCACAGGACCGCGGCCAAAGCACTGTGCTAATGGTCTGTGTGCTCTGCTTTATACACACTCAGTGTCCGCTTGAGGGTCTAACCCTCACATTCAGGACTGGCTGTCAGAAACAGGGTAGGGCATGGCTGCTCCCACCCAGCAACCCACCCTAAAAGTAAGAGAATTTTGTGACCTGGGAACCAGAGGCCGCCCCAGAGCTCAGGACAAAGTGCTGTGGAGGGAGAGAGCCAGTTCACAGCCAAGAAGTTGCAGTGGTTGTGGAGTCTAGAGCTCTGCATTGTCTCACAGTGGCTCAAGTGAGCACTTTATCTTCTTAATCTCCCCGCTACTGAGTATGTATTGACAGCAATGTCAGTCAGCTCTCTGTTACTGTAATACAATATCTGAGACACTTAACATATTTGGAAGAAAGTTTCATTTGCCTTTTCACTTTAGATTTCAGTAACTACCTGGGCACACTCGGGATGAGCTTTTTTTTTTTTTAATCTTTATTTACTTATTTGGTACAGGGTCTCACTATGCAGCTCAGACTCGTGATCCTCCTGTCTCAGCATACCCAGCACTGGGATTACAGGCATGCCATTTGGTGGTCAGCACGGCATGTGGCCCTGGGGATCAAACTTGGGGCCTTGCTCTTGCCAGGCAGGTGCTTAGACCACCGAGCTATTTCTCCAGTCCAGGATGAGTTGTTTTCCCTACCTTTTCCATGGAGAGGATTCGGGGAGGTGCTGTCCTAATTTAGAAAAAAAAAGTGAAATGTATGATGGAAGAATTCTGGGTTAGTCAAAATTGTTTGTGTAGATTTAAAAAAAATGTATTTAGTACAGGGTCTGCAGGGCCTCACTACACAGATCAGACTCATAGTGATCCTCCTGTTTTCAGCCTCCCAAGCACTGGGATTGCAAGTGGGCGACACCATGTCGTCTTGCCATCTCAGTGTGCACCGTGGGTGGGGCTGGCACAGCCAGCTGCGATCTAACCCCTGTGTCTACCTAAGCAGGCGCCTTAATCTACTGAGCTATCTGGCCAGCCCTTGTTTGTGTAGTTTTGTGTAATTTGAACTACTTGCTGAGCTGCTCATTTTTTTTCTCACTGGGACTAGAGTGAACTACTGATGAGTTACATCCCCAGCCCTGTTTCTGCTCTTTCACTTTGAGACAAGTTTTGCTAACTTACCCAGGCTGGTCTTGAACTTGGAATCTACTTGCTTCAGCCTCCTAGGTAGCTTAGGGTTATGTTGGCCTCGCTGGAGCCTGGGGAGACCCGGGATTTGGAAGATGGATAGATGACGTGGGCAGGGGAAAGGAGGGCTGAGCAGTCTGCTCTTCCCCCTAGTATTTACTGACCACTTCCTCTGCCTGGCATGAGGAAGAGAGCCCAGAAACAGAGATGAAGGACAAAGCACGACTTGCAAGGGACTTAGGGCTTCACAGTGGAGGAAGATAAGGAGAGATGCTGCTAGTGTGTCAGGGGATCTTGCGTGGGGTTGGAAACCCAGGCCAGCAGGGCCTGGAGCCAATGGAGGGAGTGCTTTGCTGGGGAGGTGACTCAGGAGGGACACTGTGGAGGAGCGAAGGTCTCTGGATAGCAGGGTGCTGGAGGGGGGCGCCCAGAGGTTGGGATGAGGATGGGGAGGCCCCCGCCAGGTGCTGGGACTCTGCGTGCATGTGGGGAGCTGGGTACAGTGAGGCCTTGGCTGGGAAGCACAACCCCTGGGAATCTGGGGGTCCCAAGGCCCGAGGGCACAGGGAACGTGTGCTGGGACAAGCGTCAGGGCAAGAAGGAACCCCACTTGTGGCTGGCAGGAATGTGAGGGACACAGCTGCCAAAGAGGATGGCGTAGTGGATCCCCCAAATCTGGCAGTTACACCTGGTCCAGCAGTCCCTCCTGCACGTAGCCCCAAAAGAACGGAAAGCAGGGATCTGCTTGCCCACCAGGGCTCACAGAGGCCCTGTTCCCAGTAGCCACAAGGGGTGACTCGAGTTCCTTCTGGAGAGCCGGTCCACGAGTGGAATACCATTCAACCCCAAAGAGGGCCATTGGGACACAGGCGATAGCATGAATGAGCCTTAAAGATTTCCTGCTAAGTGAAGCCAGACACCAAGGGGGCCAACCTGGTAGGACTCCGCACATTCAGGAGGGTAGAATGGCGCGAGCCAGGGGCAGTGGTGGGTGTGACCATTCATGGTGAGGAGTTTCTGCCTGGGACGTGATGGTTGTAGGACAAGGCTCATGAATGTCACTCGCTGCATACCTAAAGTAGTCCCAGTGTTGAATTTTACTATAATTGGGAAAACAGAGCTCACTGGGAAGATGGGCTTCACGGTTGGAGAAGGATGTGGGGTCCTGGGCTTCTGTGGCTACAGGTGTTCTCAGCTACCCGACATGGTTGGCAGAGAAGGCGAACACAGGGCAGCTCACAGCGCAGCAGGCGATCCTGTGCCTTGGATCAGGGGGCAGAGTGCTGGGGGAGGAGCGGAGACGAACCCAGCTGCCCAGGAGTCAGGAGCAGAAGGACCTCAGCGCCCCGCTCCCAGCTGCCACCCAGCGCCTGGTCCCCTGCCAGGGCCCCATGCGGTGATGGGCTGTCATCCCCATGGCTGGGGACCCTCCTGATCTGTGGCTGTGGGACGGAGAAGCAGGCCAGGCAGGGTGTGCAGTGATTCCAAACAGTTTAATGTAATTCCAAGACAAAGTGTGATTACATTTCTACACATATACAATATGCATATGTGAGTTTACAAATTTTAATTAATAACTCATTTCACCTCAGAGACCGAAAAAATGATCAAAAGAAACTGTAACAAGCTATAACAGTTCACCACAACGGGACCCCCTTTCTCACCCTACAGTTAGTAATATTACAATTAAAATAACTATATTCTTCTATAATTTTTTTCTGTTAAAATCATCTCATAAATTTACAATGCTATTATTAGTTTCCAAGACTAATATAAATTCACTCCATTTTTCTACAACGAAAATGATTATTAATTTAGAAGCACACAACATCATGATGAAAAAACACAAGCATTTTAGTAGCAAGGACATGATCAGATAAGAATTAGTTTTCTTGTAAAACATTCTAAAGCCAAGTAAAATATCCATTCTTATAACATACCTATAATATGAGACTAAGGGATAGTTACATAGAGGTCTACAACACATTGGTTTGTCTTTTAAAAAAGTAGACATTTATAAATAAAAAAGAAAAGAGGGACAATTCACAGAGGGAAGAGAGGTACACGAGAAAATACTGTTGCACGCAATAATTTTCACACAGATTAACATGGATTAACACTTTTTAATACAGAAACCGTACAGTGAGAAACACAACGGACCAGGGCTTCATGGGGTTTTGAGATTGAGCTAAGATGACCCGGTAGAGAAAGACCTGGGCAGGTGACCTCGGGAGGGAGCCGCGTGCCTGGGGCCGGGGCCCGGGTGTCACCAGGCCTCCTCTTCCCCCTGGCTTTCTGGCAAGGGTGCCTGTCTGTCCAGAGAGTCCTGAATTTGTGGGCAGTTGGAAGGTAAACATTTCTACAGATCCGTTCTCTCTCCATCCTAATGGATATCATTTTTGGAAATGTGATCTATCAGGTTGCAGCTCGATATGTGTGGTCAAAGCAAAACGGGATGGAAAATTCCAGTCACTCAGACTGGCCACCCCCTTGTCCTCATTGGTGCCCTTGATGCTGGGGACCAGAGAGCCTGGTGGCCCCTGGGGCAACCCAGCTCCAAGGCCCAAGAGTGAAGGGGCAGGGACGCGCGTGCTAAGGCTGGCTCCGACCTCTAGAGGGCTCCGCTTCCTCCTCAGCCGTAAAGCTATCTTCTCCTATCAGAATTTGGTTTGATATATACACACAAACATATATATCAACAGCTCTATCTATACAGTGATTCTACTAAGCAGGGCTTCTGCTGCCCCAGAGTGTGCCTTTCTCATCTAGTTCATTTGGTTAAAAAAATGCACATGGAGAGGGTGAAGAGATGCTTTGGGGGCTAGAAATGTTTGTGCCCTGGGAAAGCACAGAAGAAAGCTTTTAGATGAGCAGGGACATGAAGGCGGGGGCGGGGTGGCGTGGGTGCACACAGGGACATCGCCTTCTGAAGGTGGGGCAGGGCTGCTCTAATTCCATGCAAAGCCACAAAGGCTACGGAGATGGCACAGTCACTTTCTACTCCCCAAGTTCCTCCTTCTCAGCTGAGCCAGGCAACTTAATAATAACCCAGAGTCCCTGGAGCCCAGGAGGGGCTGCAGCAGCAGGCCAGCGGCCCTTTGGGCTGACTCTAGAGTTTCCTGGAAGTCCTGGGTGCCTGGGCATGTGGCTGTGGTGACAACAGGTGGGTGCAGTGGTGGCCATGGGGACCGTGACCCAGCACAAGGCAAATTGGGGAGGGCACAGTACCAGGAGAGATTCATTTGGAGACTTGGTTGAAGGGGAACTAAGAGGGCAGTATCAGAGCTCTCTTTTAAAACATACTTTTCAAGTAATAAGAAGAGCCAATTTCTATATCTCTAGTTCGAAAAAATGTGGGTGAGCCCCAAAGACAATGACACAAAATTCATTTGGTTAATTAGTGCAAAGGAAAAGCACACACACGCACACTCACAGGCACAGGTACACACAAAGGTGAGAGGTGGCTAAGAGGGCAGTGAAGAGGATTCCACAGTAACAGTTCTAACAAAGAAACTGGACAAGACCTCGCTGCCCCTGCAGTGCACAGGGAGAAAGCCAAGGTGTGATGTGATCAGAGTCCCCTGGTGCCAGGGGTCCTGCTGTTTTCTTGGTACCACCTGTCAGAGGAATGGGCCACACCTGGGGTCACAGCAGGCCTCCACATTTTGGTGGTGGCACAAGAAAATAAAACCCAAACACGACTTAAGGACACTGGCATTCCAAAGCCCTCACTGTCACATGCCTCTGTGTGCACGAGGCATCAGGCCTGGCCCAAGTGCCTCTTGGTCCCCACTCCTTGGGCTCAGCAGCTCAGTCTCTGAACCGAACCTACTCTTCACGCCCACCGACCCAGGCCTCACAGGTCAGTTTGGACATGCGTGAAAAGCAGACACGTCCTTTTTGCACTGATTTTATTTAAAGGAGAATGAATAAAAGAAATACACAGAAACCCCAGGCAATGAGTACGGAGTGGAGGTGTGTCATTCTCCTTTGTGATACTGCTCCGGATATTGTGGGGCGGCCTGGGAAATAGCAGCTGGGTCTTTGGGGCCACCCAAATCCCAGTGTCTTTTTACTGCCCAGCGAGATGAAGCAAGTGGATCTATGAACAAGTGAAATAATCAAATCAAGCCAAAAAAAAAAAAAAAAAAAAAAAAAAAAAAAAAAAAAAAAAAAAAAAAAAAAAAAAAAAAAAAAAAAAAAAAAAAAAAAAAAAAAAAGAAAAAGAAAAGAAAATCTGTGGAGCAGGGGCCAGTGTTTGCCACCTCTTCCAAGGTGTCAGAGGCCTGCAGACAAGCGTGGGTCCAACCCTTCCCACTCTCTCCCGACTTCCTTTTGCGTTCTCTCACGCTCACCTGGAAACCAGTTATGGTGTGTGTGGGGGATGTAGACTGGGCTGCAGGACGGTGTAGGCGGGGCACGTTTGCCTTGGGGAGACGCAGCCTCCTCTTACAGAGGCAGTCACTGGGGTTTGGGGGTGTCAGTTATAAACAGAGATTTTCTTTAAAAAGTACCAGTTTAAATGTAAACTATAAATAACTATAAACTGTAGCCAGAAATACACTTCAGTATTCATGTCAATCACTCTGTCTACTCATTTAAAGTGAGACTCACTGGTGCCTCAGAAAGTGAGCCGTACTCTACAGCAGCTACGCGCACAGGGGCTGCGCGTGCTCTGCGACTGGCTCCACATCTGACCACAGCACACAAAGATCCCTCTCTCTCTTGACTTAATTTCTTCTGTAAGGATGAATACTGTCAGAATTCACTTAAGCAGCAACAACCAGGGGGTATATTTATCATTATTTTCAGCCCACATAGAATTCATAGTTTTTTAAATCTCAAGATCAGGCTGGCTACATGATTTCAAAAAAGGCTAAAACCAGGATGAATGCCCACATTTGAGGTAATTATTGCCATTTTAGGTCACAGTTTGTGTAACACAATGTATCTAAAACCTTATAAAAAATCCTTAGGTGTTCTGTCAGAATTCCAGAGCACCTACTGACACCAGCCAGGAGCTCACATTCTTACTAGTTGGGTTTGCTTCCAATGGAGTTAAAGTTCTAGAAGATTCTAGAACTTGTGTAAACTACCTAAGAATTTAGGCAAATAAGCCTGGAGCCAGTCAACAAAGATTTAAGAGAAAAACAAAAAGCGATAAACAAGAAACCCACCTCGAACAACAGAGCAGGTGCTCTACAGCACATGATAATGGTTCTTTGGAAAATTAAAACTCGAGGCCTAAAGCATTGCTCAATTCTTGTTGCCTTTCAACCGAAATGAAAATGCAAGTGCATTATCATTGCGCACTTACCAGGGCCGAAAGCCCTCTTCCCTAGCTCCTACAGTTGCTCAATGTTCTGCTTATACGATTGTTGCTTTCTGTTTCCTGGAGAAGGGTATCAAGCTTGAAAAAAATTTAATTGTATTCCTCTTCCTAAAAGCCATCTTGTCTTACCTCTTCTTTTTTTAACAGAAAGAAAAAATTTCCTGAACATCAGACCTACACATGGTATTTACAAATTTGGTGTGAGCCCTGCCTCTGGTTCTGCGCAGAGCTGGAGTGGATCTATTACAGAGACCAGAGCTGTCATGATATTTATCAAGTGCAGTAAAAAATAGCATTTTGAAAAAAATATATACCTTTAGTATTGCCTTTCTAGAGCTAACTATAAGCAAGAAAAATTATTTTTTTTAAAAGATGAAAAGGATTCATTTTCCCCTTCACTCTCCTAAGAGTTTGTTATAGCAGCATTACTAAAGCTAGTTGGTTTGCTGGAAAGAAATCTAAAAGGAATTCTAGGAATCAAAAGAAACTCCCCGGAGATCTTCCTTAAGTCATACTAATTCTGCCTCTCTGTTTACATCTGATCCAGGGTCTCTTTCTGCACAGAGAGACATTTCTTCAAGCCTTTCTTTTCAACAGACACACGGGAGACAGCTGAGGCTGGTGGCTGTGTGCCGAGTTCTGGAACCCGGCAGACTTAGGTTCAAGCCTGGCTCCCCCCTTGCTAGCCAGGTGGCCCCAGGGCAGCACCCCCAGACATTGCTTCCATAAAGGGGCTGGTATTGCTGGTCTCACAGGATGTGGACGTCACTAAATGGGCCATCAGACTGAGGCTACTCTCTGCTATGAAGCTAAGTGAAGCAAAATCAGATCTTTGTAAAGTCCTGATTCCCAAAAGGTGACTAGAAATTTAGGGATTCTGGACCACTGCTTCGGTGCTCTTTAATTCATGCCGCTGAGTCAGCTGCCCCATCTGCCACCATGTGTGCGTATGTGTGTGTTTGTGTGTGTGTGTGTGAAGGTGCCACAAGATGAACTTCTAAGGGGCTTGGCCTGAGACCTGAAGTACTGAAACAATTTTACAAATGCTGTTCTTACCTAAGGGATATTGCTAGTTTGAACAGAGGCAGTGTGTGTAATATTGTCCAGCAGGGGTCTGAGATGAGGGGTTCTCCAAGGCTGGTGGGGGTCCGGTGGGGAGGCATCAGGAGCCCTGTGTGCTGTGCTTCTGTGACAGGGTGCTTCCAGGGCCACTTCTCTGCAGACTCTCCTGGAGTCTGAAGCAAACGACCAGCCTGCAGCTAGGTCTCTTCCGATCTTCCAGAAGCTGTTCTACAGATGCAAGGAATCCCTGCTCGGAGCTACAACGTCAAGAGCCTTCGGGAGGTTTCTTTTTGCATTTAAACCTCATTCCACCATGTTCTAGTATCCAGTGGCCTCACTGAGATCTGACCAAGTCCCGTGTGGAGACAGAAAGTCGTGGGCCTCGACCAGCAACGTTCACTTGCTGTCCCCTTGGTCACTTGTGATGGGTGCAGGGCCTCTGCCCTCCACACAGCAGCAGGATGTAGGGTCACTACCACTCCTCTCTAGGATGAGTCCAGTTTTAAAATAAATGCAATCAAAGAAGCAATTTAAAGTCAGGACACAAAGGAAAGACAAACAGAACTGCGTCCCTGCCGCTGTCATTATTGCCTGGAAGGCAGAGGAGGGCAGCTTCACCACGTTCTCACCTTGGGATGCCTTTGAGGAGGGTTCTTTGGCTATGGAAAGGAACGGTTTTGCTTCCCTTTCCAATTTGATAAGGACAGCTTTGGCCTGCTCCATTTTGAGGCTTCCCCTCTGAAAATCCGTCAAACCTCAGAAAGGAAAGATGTAAGTGGGGTCAGAAGCCTGTGGGTCCCAGGCTGGGCTGTGGACAAACCTTCAGCTCTCTGTTGAGTCCTCTCTGCTAGTTGAGGGCACCAAGATGTTTTCTTCTTTCCACTTTCTGTCCGAGTGGCTCCTTGGCAGGCCAGCAAGAGCAGCTGTCCCCTACCCTACCCACCCTTGGCCAGACAATGGAGGGGACCTGTGTCGTTCTAGCGACCGTGAACCATCAGCAACACTTCCCGAAGCTTCCTCGTCTCCGCATCCGGTTTCTAAGAACGCTCGCGCTCCCCACTCACACACACTCACGTGACCTGATTCCTCCTCCACGAGCTTGTTCCAAAAGGAGTGTCTGTGGCTCCCAAGACCGAGTCAAGGGACATCATCCTGCCAGGCATGCTCCCCTTCCCGACCTCTGACCAACACGGTGGCGTCTAGGCAGGCTGGGTGCTCCAGACTGGGAGGACAGAGCCCAGCTGGCTTCCACGCCCCACAGAGACCCAGCCACCAGCAAGGTGTGGCATGTCCATGCAGCCCAGGAGGCAAGCGGAAACGGCCATTTGCTCTGGCATCCTCCTTCCTCTGAATTGCGCCAACTACTCGTTGCACCACAGGGCTAACTGCATTGATAATGGACTCGCCCACCATGGCCCACCCTTCTCTTTTTATTTGGAAATCTCTCGAACTAAGCAGAGATGTGGTGTCAGTGCCCAGACAGCTCAGTGAGGACGCAGTCTGCAAAAGTGGCTTGACCTGAGGTTCCCAGGGCTGCAGCCCGATGGCTCTCCCAGACCTGTCTGGGCCAACTTCTCCTTGCTCAGGACTGTTTTCTTCCATAGGAAAGAGTGGAGCCCATCCAAGACTAGGGGATGTGCTGGGTGGCTTGGGGTCTACATTGGAGGAGCTAGGTGCCCCTCCACTTGGGAGGTTGGTCGAGGGAAGGCAGCTTTGCCAAGGGACCCCTGTAGAGCACCTAGTGGGGACTTGGGCAGGGGTACCAGCGAGCATGCCAGGGACTTCTGTGCTTTTGACGCAACAGCTCTGTACTCAGGGTTAGAAGAGGACAGAGGCAAGGCGCAGGGTGGGCACAGCATCCGGAGTGCCTGCCCACTGCCCCGCGCCTCACCTCCACTTGCAGAAGCTGCTCACATCAAGACTTCATCCACAGGGGCTGGCAGCACTGGGCCTCCACCCCACAGTGTGGGCTCTGAGGGCCTGAGGGCCACCTACATGTCTATGCTGAAGCTTTTCATTTGCCAAAGCGGAGGGGGCGTGGCCTGCAATGTCTGCGAGGCTGTGGACCTTGATGAGGGCTCTCAGCGTCCTCTGAGACTCAGATAGCTCATTCTGCTTGGGAAACTGCGCTGGGTGGACTGTGGGGGAGGTGGGATGAGTGCAAGGAAGAGTGGGGTTCGAACGTCCTGGGAGAACCAGTGGCCCACAACTCTTTTGTGGGGGAGGGCTGGGTACTGGGGATCGAACTCAAGACCTTACACTGGCCAGGTAGGTGCTTGTGCAGCTGAGCTGTACTCCCAGCCTGCCCACAACTCTTCAGTTTTTGATCAATAGCTTCCAGGAAGGGACATAAGCCACTTTCTGGGTATGCTCGTGGGAAAAAGGGAGTGCTTTGCAGAAGGCTGGGTCAGCTCTGGAAAGAAGGGGCTCTGTGGTTTATGGAGCAGATGTGAGGCACAGAGCAGGGGGAGACACTGCCTAAGGGTTCAGCAGTCTAAGCTGAAGGCATGTGCCAGCAGCCTCGAGCCCACAAACTACCTCCTCGGGCCCCAGGGAATCTGAGAATCCACTGTGGTGCCCGTGCTGCCCAGAGCCTCGGCTGGACTGTGCAGAGGAAAGCTGCGACCCTTTTTCTAGCTCTGTGGTGGGTCTTTCTTGATGGCTGTTTGTGAAACAGTGATGACAGGAGCAATTTTCCTACATCCTGGGTCTTTCCTTTTCATCTGACAAAATTGGACATCTGTGTGTCCCTCCAGTCTACTCAGATACTCACAGACATAATAAAATAAGTTTAAATATCAAAGGGAAAACACAAAGATGCTTGGAATAAATGTGCATTTAAAACCCTGACTAAAATAGCAACAGGATGATAATAATCTTAATTACAATGGCAATGACAAAAATAAAATAATAAGCATGATAATATTAACATTATGAGCAGCATGGAACTTTCATTCCTATCTGGGAGGAGAAAAGGAAAGAAATTTCAGGAGAAAGAGTAAGAAGCTTCCACTTAAGGAGACAAAAGGAAATAAGAACTTCTAGGTCATCTTTATCCTAAGAGGCCAGATCTGCAGAAGGCTGGAACTGCACGGTACTGAAGGCCAGTGCCCGCCCAGGATGGCAAACCGAGGCTGCCAAGCCGGAGTCCTGCAACTCAGCAGAGAAGATGCCACGGAACACTGCTGCCCCCTGGCTGCCCACAGGCTGGCACCAACCCTCCCTACCAGCAGACGTGGGTACTGATCATGGCAAGAGGAGGGGGCTCCCTGCTGCAGGGTGCTGCCACGCTACCTGCACGTCCCCGGGGCGCTGCCAGCAGGTGCCCAGCTTTATGCAGCTTGTGCCATCTTCCCTTTTGGCCCAAGGCCTGCCCTAAGCCACTTCCAGTTTGGGGACTTGTTTCCTTGTAAGGTAAGTAAGAATTCAGGGTTGGGATGGGATGTTTCCAGAGTTCTTTCACAGCTAAGAGCTAAGTCACAGCTTTGCTACTGAAGACGGTAGACATGGCTGTGACAACCCTTTCACAGTATATATTGTTCAGGGCCTGTGAGAGGAGGTAAAGAGGAGGACAGGCTGCTAAACAGAAGGTCCCTGTGCACTAGGAACTTGGCTGAGGGGGTGGGTTAAGGACTCCCATGTCAGAGCAAACAATCAGAACCACCCTTTTAAGCTCAACCTTGCCCAGAAAGCTTCTCCAGTTCCCAGCTTCAGAATTATCCACGCTGAGCGCAGGAACTGCTTTCCACCCTGCCACACTGCCTGAGAAAACTTGCAGGCATCAGAGGCACAAGAGGGCACACAGCAGGCTCCGGTGGCTTCACTTCTGTGAGTGCATCCCAAGTGCACTGTAGGCACCACCATCACCCTTACTGGTGGCTTGAGGGCTTCTGCCCACCAGACCTGTCAAACACCAAAAGCCAAACTGTGTCTTGGCAGATCCAGGCAATGAGGAAATATGGAACAGGAACAGGTCAGTGGTTGTCTACAGAGGAAGCCTTCACGGCACAGGCGGGAGAGAAAAGCGTGGTGTGGGTCTGAACACACCAGACTCCTTGTGGGAGGAAGGGGCTGGAGCCACTGGGGACAGACACCTGGCCTCCAGGCCTCTCCACAGATGGCTACAGGAAGCCGCTGCTGGCAAAGCCAACCAAAACCCCTCAACCCAGGGTCCCCCATATGGCACAATTTTGCCATGGACGGGTGAAGGTGAAGGGTGGGCACCTCTCTGGGTTTCTGCCCCCAAAGGAAAATTCAATAGAAACCATTTCTGTCATCAGAGCTCTCTGCTACCACCTGGCTCCTACACAGCTCTCAAGATCCTTGAATTCTTGCCACACAGTCCTGCCAGCTTCCCTGGCATTCTGCTCACAAACAGTCCAAGAAAACAATGGCATGAAACAGAGAAAAAAACAACAGAAAGGAAAGACCCAAGTAAAGTGTTACCACAGCACAACAGAAGAGCGAGGCGGCTGCTGACAAGCGTGGCCCGCTGCTGTGTACCAGTGGAAGGAAATCCTCACACGCGTCTGTCTGTCAGTCATTCGGTAAGGCACTAGGAGGGAATGGTGTAAAATCAAGACGGAGGGCCGTGGCGGCGCGGGGCCGAGGGACCCGGGGGAGGTGGCACCGCGCACAGCCACTCGCGCATACTCGCTTGCTCACCTGGACCACCACATTGGCTACATGCCTGCGCTATCCCAATTTTTGTGCAATTACATAGGAAGAGTCTATTGGTATCACTGGAGATGGACACAAGGTAGAAGACAAGGGTCGAGGGCTACATTCTACTAGGGTGTCAGCGACAACCACTAGCCCTATGCTATGCAGCTACGGGTTGATTCAAAGAGAAAATAAATCTTCAGAAAAGAAAAAAAAAAAAAAAAAAAAAAAAAGAAAAGAAAAAACCAACTGAAGTCTGCAACACACATTATTAATGACATCTGAGGAATAACATTGCTTAGGGATTTGTCCAGAGTACTCAGAAAGGGAAAACCAGTCCCTCTCAGGGGTCCCCTGTTAGCCTGGCTGCTCCCTATTGTGCCTGACAAACGCACCACAAGTGGGCTCCCCCGGATCAAACCCTGCCCCTCAGCCCCTGAATTCAGCCACAGCTTGACACCCTGGAAGGACGCTGACACTTTCGAGTTCTGGAAAAATCCCTAACTCTTCTGTTCAATTCATTAAAAATCTACTGGACTTCCCATCAGGTGTCCCTGACAGCAGCTTCTTCAGTGTCACTTGCTGCCATATGAAAATAATCTTTGAAAAGTTCATAGACAAAGTTCTTCAAAAACTGGGGCCCCTTTCTCCCGGGATCTTCCTGTGGCTCTGTTCTCCTTTCCAGTTTGGTGCGGAATGGGTTCTTGAGCTGTTTTTCTTTTACTGGTGTTTTCTTTTCTTTTTTTTCCTTTTTCTTTTTTTAAAATACAAAGCATAGACTTCCCTCCTCAATCCCTTCCTTCTAAATGTTTTCTGCTCTAAGTCCTCCTTCCTGGTTCAAGTTTCTCTTGCCCCGCCCACCCACCCGCCCGGTTGCATTGCTGTGCGCACCTCCTCCCGCCCCTCCAGTGTTTATATGTAAGGGTATTGGTTGACCTTGGCGGGGCTCAGTGGATATCCAGTGTAGACGGTGGAGGCTGGCGAGGCGCTGATGTAGGTCTGGTGGGCAAACTGGGCTGGATACTGACTCGGGTGGATGGTGGGCGAGGGCAGCACCCGGGGGCCCATGCTCACGGGGACCTGGTGGACGATGCTGGCCGGGTAGGCAGTGTGCTGCACGGTGTGGCGCGCCGAGCCTTGCGAGGCCACCAGGTGGGCCACTGTGCCGGTGGAGCCCAGGGCCGCAGGTGCCGTGTAGGTGTAGAGGTGCGGCTGTGTGGGGAGGTGGGCGGCGGCAGCCAGGTGCGGGTGGACGGTGCCGTGGCTGGGGCTGTTGTGGGGGAAGGAGTATGGGGCCTGGGCCATGGTGGGAGTGATATAGGCCTGCTGCCGCCGGTGGCTCCCAGTGCGGTCCGCAGCCATGTGCTGCTGAGCCTGTGAAGGACAAGCGGGAGAGGTGCTGTGTTAGGGGCTGGGCACTCAGCACGGGGAGGGGAGGACAGAGGCTTCCCCTCCATTGCGGGTGCCTGGACACTCTGCCTTGGTCTGACACCGTCCTCCCTCTGGGACAAGTGACAGAATGCCCTTCCGGGCAAAGATGACAGTGCCAGGCCCTTGATGTGTAAGCCTAGGACCCAGTGCCACCTCCCCAGGAATGATCCAGGGGAAAGCAGCCACCCAGGGTCTCTCCGCTCTGGGACCTTCCTGATGTAGCCTGGAGGTGGTGAGGATCTTGGCCCTCAGTGCAGCTAAAGACGAGGGGGCTGAAGTCTTCGGGGGTCAGGCTTACCTGGCTGAGATTGAGGGGCTGCTGCTGCTGGAAATGGGGGCCTGGCCGCTGCTGCCGGTAGGCCATGGCCCCCGACGAGCTCCCTGAAGAGTGACCACTGGCAGAGGTCACGCTGCTGGAGGACTTGGGCTTGTACGAGGATGAGTGGTGACTGGTGGTGACTGCAGAGAAGGAGGAGCAGATGACAGGTCAGTGGCTGGGTCTCAGTGCTGGGAGGATGCTCTCCTGCAGGTGACAGTGGCCTTCTGGGGAGGACATGTTCCCAGGACTGCACAGGCTGCCTCTGGAGCCCGCTGGGACCTTGCCAGGACTCTAGACTGGCAGTGGGTTCTACTCGCTCCTTCAGTTGGGGAGTGGTGGTGTGTTGGGGCTGTGAATGCAGGGGCTGGAGCAAAAGCAAAGGGATAGGCACAGCGGAGGCGAGGCAAGTCAGAGCCCAGTCAGGCCTCACAGGGGTCCTCCTGGGCAGCACTGCTAGTGGCATCTGGGAGGTGGCTGGATGGTTATAAGGGTGGTTATAAGGAAATGGCATGGCTGTGCCTACAGTGGCATTTATGGAGCAACCAGGACAAACAGCAGCAGTCAGGGAGGTCCTGTGAGTGGCACTGGGCCAGGCCCTCTCCTGGGCAGGTGCACTTGGCTAAACATGATGCTTGTCTCCTCCATGCTACTGAGAAGGAGGCTGCCCAGGGGCTGCATGAGGAAGAGTGTCTCGTTGGACGCCAGGTACCCAGCCATGCAGGAGCCAGGGAGCCCTTAAAGAGCAGGCTGGCTTCTGTTTTATCTTCAGTACTGAGGGTGAACCCCGGGGCTTCACACTGAGCTGCACCCTCAGTCCTTTTCTTAATTTTTTGAGACAGGGTCTTGGTAAGTTGCTAAGCTCCCCAGGCTGGACTAGAACCTGCAATCCTGCCTCGGTCCCTAGAAGGCAGGGGTCACAGATGCGATCACATGCAGTGAGCTGGTGGCCTTACTTTGCACAAATAACTTCTGAGCGCCTGCTATGCCAGGCATTGGCGCTAGGTGCCACCCGGGACAACAGACCATGTGAGTGGGAATAAAGAAAAGCATCGCAGACCTCATGGTTGAGAACCCAAGGCAGCAGCAGGATATGCTGGTGAAAGTGCTGTTGGGTGGCTTGAGCAGGACCACACCTCCAGGAGTACAGGGGTGGTGTGGCATGATCTTCCCTCACCTGGGTCTGGGAGAGCCCTGCTGGGAGAGGTTGGTGCTCACCTGCTGAAAAGCAGGGGTGGGGCACAGCCAGGAAGGCAGGACCATGGCTACCTTGCCAGTCCCCCGAGGCTCCTACATCTCAGTTCTTCTACTTAGGGGCAGGCTAGCACTTCAAAGCTCTCAATAAATACCTGAGTGGGACCCTCCAAAACGCCCTAAGCAGCATAGGCCAGAGACCCTTCATCTAACAAAAACACAGCACTCCAACTGCAAGAGCAACGGACAAGCAGACACTGCATTTCTTTAGGTGCAGGGCTGCGCACGGGCCTAGGCAGGGAGCCCACAGGGAGAGGCTTTCAGATGCCCTCTGTGCACTGTGGCTGGGAAGCCAGCAGAGGCAGAAAAGGCCTGCAGACTTGTGTGGTCTGGAAAGCACATCCCCACAGACAGATTCTGAGCCTCACAGGAAGGGTAACCAAGAAGAAGCCTCTGGGGCAGGATGGGCAGGTAGGCCCCACAGGCAAGGCAGGAAGGAGAGCTGGGACGGGCATGAGCCCTGCCGGAGCTGGCTGGGGTGACTGGTTGCCCAGGGACCTCCTCGTCCCTTCGGGGTGAGGTGTGCATAGGTAAAGGACACATGGATTCTAGTGGACGAATAGGACCGGAGGAGGCTTTGCCCAAGGGGAAAGACACGCATTAAGAGAAAGGTACTGAGCTCCTCCCTTCCACTGGTCCATGTTCACCTGAGCACCCCCAGGGTCTTATTTAATGATCAGTACTTGCTTTTCTCCATTAGGTTTGTGGAATGTGACTACAATACAGGGTTATGTCTCATGCTGTTTGGCAGCAAAAATTCAGGATGCTTGTACTGGGGTCTCTAGAGCTTGGGCACAAATAAAAGCCTATCACTATTCTTGGTGAGGTATCCCATTGAGGCTGGCATAAAACTATCAATTCTGGTCACTTTGGGGGTAGACAGTGCTAAACAGAATGAACTGTACACAGGATCAGACTCAGGCTCTTGACTGAGTTGGGTTGCATCAATCCTATGACAAGCCCCAAGGTGATGAAATTAAAGTCAAAGATGAACAGGGCATGTCAGAGGGGATGCTGAGTAACTGCTGATGAAGACAGAAGTGTGCCTCTGAAGGCCTCGGCCCTGGGAGGAAGACCAAGGGAACAGGAAGCACAGCCACAGAATAATGACAGAAGCAGAGGGTTCCCACTCCCCATCAGACCTGCTCCAGTAAAGGGTGTGCTGCTCTGCCAGGGAGAGGCAGTTACCAGAGGCCCTGAATCTGACTGTGTGGTGGTGGCATCCCTGCACCCCACCTGCCTGCTGCAGGAGAGTACTTTCATGGGGTGCTGGGTCTTGGTATGTTAAGCTTGCTGGGAACCTAGAGCCAACCTGGTCATGGCAGAGCAACTCTGTGCTTGGGAATCAGGGCACAGAGACTGAGTACTGTGCCCATGGCAAAAAGTTAGGCTTCCAAAAGCCCTCAAAACCTGGGGGCAGGGGGGCTCCTTGCAAACCCAGTGTGGTTCAAAATGAGAAATTGGAGCATGCAGGCTGTCTCCAGAGCCTGTTTTTGTCCCTCCCTCAGCAGCTGTGTGCCACCATGCTTGAGCTTGGCACTTCCCCACTCTGCAGCGGTGAAAGGGACACGATGTCTGGCCCAGCCGTGGGGCCCCTCTCCGCACTTACTCTATCCTTGGGGCATTTCATGGTCACTTGTGTGAGGGAGCGATAAGGAGTTCAGGGGGTTACAGCCTGGGGCTGTGAAAGATACTGTTAGACAGAGCCTGGCGTTCCCTGGCTACTGTTACTGTTGGCCAGGAGACTGGGGCTAGGTCACAAGTTGGCAGGCAGAAGGACAGGAGGGCCTTGAGGGACAGTCACCTAGTGATTTCTCTCACAGGGCTAGACAAAATGCCCACAGTTGACGCTGGAGTTGGCTTTTTCCATGGATTCATGGGCTAGAAAGGAGCACACTGCTCATACCTGTCCCAGCCACCCTGACCACTCAGGAAGATCCCGTTTCCTCACCAACTTCTGGTGTCAGGGTGGCCTCGTCTCACACTTGTTTATATGGAAGCAACTTCTCTTCCTAGACAATCTTTTTTTTTTTTTTTTTTTTTTTTTTTTTTTTTTTTT